>CM014732.1:41680042-41769527 GCA_004329165.1 Spatholobus suberectus
CATCAAGTCACTTATTCATCTGTAATGCTAATGCAGTGGTATGGAATCCTGGGTATAGGATGGCCAAGGCTCTTCCTGATTTGGGGGATGATGATTACAAGTTCATGGTATGTGTGGATTCTGCGCTATTGAAACCCCAATTGTGTTGAAGCCCCATGAAGAGTGGAAGGGCCATCAGGAGCTCTCTACTGTTTCATCAAGCTATTGCAGTGGACAATTGGATCCTTGTAAGGTTCTTTATGGTTTTCACTAACCACCTTAATGCAGCCAATGGAGATTAGAATTATAATGGACTTCAGTGTCCTAATTAGTTATACACTGCAAGTGCACTTGCCTGTGCATTCATACCATGCTGAGGTTATAATAAAGCCAGAGCAACTAAATAATTGAGAGATACTTCTTTGTATTCATACTTGTGTCAACTAAATAAGTTGCTTGCCATTGCAATATTACAGTATTATCCATTGGATTAGACAATGTGTTTGTAAGGTTCCAATAAAATCTTCATGGAACGGGCATTGGCAACAAAATTCAGATTATAGAGCAATTGATTAAACACTAGCAATTTTTAGCTTAGTACTTTCTTTGTGGTCCCTGCACAGTTCACTCTCAACCTGGTTCACTACCTCACCCAACACTGCACTCAATGAATACAAGCTTTTTCAGTTTTAGCAATTATGGAAAGGAGGGTTACTTTTTCTCTCCGCATCACATATCAAAGCTTGCTAGGAACATTACTTTTACTAAGCTGGTAACTGCTAAACAAAAAAAGTCATCATAGTTGATGAGACAACATTAACACCATTTGCTTGTCGTATAAATAGAAAGTTGATAAAAGAAATTTAGAAGCTTCAAATTCACACTTTTCTAGCTCTCTCTTTCTCTGTTTTTTTGTCACCTACTTTCGAGTAACCTCAACCCCAAAGAGATTTTTATGCACTACGCAGAGTTGTTAGGTACCAGAGAAATAAAAAGAAAGTGGAAAACAAAAGAAAACATTTTTTATTAGATAGACAATTATGTTCCTAATTATTGAAGATTTGAAGTTAGGAATAGATATAAGAGAATATCAGAAAATATGTAAAAAATCGTTTTCCTCTTTCCGTTTCTCTTCACATGTGATAAGAAATAAAGTGATGGATTTCACCCCATTTTATTTATTTTTCATCTATTTCTCTTTTATTAAAAAAGAACAGTTTCCCCTTTTTTACCAATTTCTCTTCCTTTTTTATTTATTTATTCATTGAGTTCTATACTTGTTCCAACTTTACAATTTTGACCCTACACTTAATCTATTACTTTCATGGTAAAAATAATACAAACTGTAGAAATAAATAGCCATGCCAGGGCTTCAATCATTAGAAAATAATTAACAAGTTTCACGAGCACGACACGTTAAATACTCTTCTGGAGTAATCTTGCACTTCCATCCTCTTTTCCTTTTATCTCGTTCTCGAACTGACCTCACAGTCGGCTCCCAACCTCACACTTCACAGTTAGTCCCCAACCTCAAATCGTTCGACCACTTATGCAACTTACTCAACTACCTCTCAACACTCCTATGCATAGTCCCATTTCGAGATTACCACATCCTAGTTGCCCTTCTTGGGACGGCTTCCCAATATCCAGACCCTCACGACTGGCACACCAACCTCGCTTGCCATGTCAACCATATGCAGTGTAATTAATTGCCACAACTTTTCCCACTAAATGAAAGCAATATAAGGGCGATTCACCTGCCATGTCCTATGGGCACCCGCAAAAATATTCACAATGAGTAGGGTAAATACCCGCTTGATGGAGATGGAGCCAAGGACGAGGATTTACTTGCAAATTTAAATGGAGATGAGTGCAAGTATGGGTACTATAGTACCCTCCCCATCCCATATCCACATCTATATTTATTTAATTAAAATATCTCATATCATATAGTTATATATATTAGTTATCAATTTAATTATTAAAATATGCTCTTAACCCTGAGTCCTTTGCTCCTTCCTTTTGTAATCAACTTTAAGAATCAAAATAATATATTTAAAAATGGTTATGCTAAATGATTATGTTTCTAATGTTACTTATATAGTTATGATTGGATAATTTAAGAACTATTTTTTAATTTAGTTTGTAGCAATTTTTTAATTAATATTTTTTTATTAATTTATTGATTTTACACTTAAGTAAAATGTAGGTAGCGACCACCAAACGCGTAGATCAATTAGCGGGAGGTATTCTAGCTTACTAACTAGTGGTTTTGAGTTCAAATCGTATGCAACTACGTTAAATACTCGAAGAGAGAGCTTTGTTGCACATAGTGATCCTACTTGGCTCGAGCAGGATTGTCTCTAGTGGAGATTACCGGTGGTCTCTACCAAAAAAAAAAAGTGCAATAAGCGAATACGAGTATGGATATTAAATACCTAATACATATGAGGATAGGAATTAAAGTTGCTATCTGCACAAATATGAGACGAGTATGGATATTTTTTTCAAAAGTAGATACGGGAAGGAGATATAGTACACTACCCAGACCTTGTCCATTATCATTCCTACAACTCACTTTCTTCATTTCACCACCAATTTCAGTACGTTTGTAATGTTTGCAGGTAGCCACCACTAACATGCTTCGCAACCGTACTTCCTGCCATGCTCCACCGCATTTTGCTAGCTGAAAATTGTCTCTGCCGTAACAAGATCCCTTGCACAGTTTCTACTCAAACAAATACAAATTAATATTCTTTTAATATAAAGCTATGATTATTTTCCTTTTTTGGTTTTCTTTTCTTTTGAACTTGCCTTACGGTTCAATTTCTTCATTCCGTTCTACTTGTAACTCGAATTGGGCTGAGGATGAGATTCTAAAATTAGGAAATAAGGTTTTGTTGGACACACTCTTCTCTTATTATAGAATGTTAAAGCGGCAATTTGATATTGATAAGCATATAATAAGGGATTTGATTAGGAATAATAGAGGATAGTAAACCTTAGTGAATCTATACGCCATGCAAATCCAAATTTCGGAAGTTAAAAACGAGAGTCGAGCACAATATATTCTAACATTTTGAGATAAAATAAGTGAAATTGGGTATTTTGGTTGTTGAATAACTTAAATATTGGAAACTCTTTAATGAATTGTTAACGTAACGTTACAATAAAGTAATGAGTCAAAAATGCATGTCTAGTCACAAATATTATTTGACCCATTAGGACCAGCCTAGTAGTTGAGAGTTGGAGTAGTATGCATGAGGTCATAAATTCTAATCTCAGTGTGACCATTGTACACACAAAAAAAGTCACAAATTATTTTGAATCCAAGTATGTTGGGAACAGCATAACAGAGTTGAATTGTAGAAATG
The DNA here is from genome assembly GCA_004329165.1 of Spatholobus suberectus. NCBI lineage: Eukaryota > Viridiplantae > Streptophyta > Magnoliopsida > Fabales > Fabaceae > Spatholobus > Spatholobus suberectus. The sequence goes on from CM014732.1 coordinate 41,683,396, forward strand.
AAGGAGCAAGGTAGTTAATCTATTCTCTATAATCAATTATAATAGATAGACTCTCACTTTTCTTATTTTCTTATTAATTTAATATCTATATTATTTCTCTTGTTTCTTTTAGGTATAACTTAGTAGAAAAGTTTTTTTTTTTCATTTGCTTTATCTCCACATGCTATTTTATTTTAATTTAGTTTTAAATTATAATAAAAAATTATTAATAAATTATAATATTATTAGTAATATAAAAATTTAAATTTGTCTTTATATACTGTCATTTGTATTATTTTTTATATATTTAAAATATATGAAAATAATCAAAAAAAATTAATATTACAAAAAATTAAATTTATGTTATCTAATACTATTCATATGGCTTGTTATTTTATTTAAATTATAATAAGTAAATAATTGATAATTTGAACATTTCTCTTATCTTTTAAATATTTTATTTAAATTTTTAAATTATATCATATTTTTGTATTTAATATTTTATAATTTCATAAAAATATAAAGTTACACATACATTATATTATATTAGACAACAATTAGATAGCGAAAATTGAGGAACGACTCTTTTTTTTTGGGTAAATGGATGATAACAAGAAAAAAAAAGCAAAAAGCAAAAAAAAAATAAAATTAGTCCTTTAGGCCATCTCCAACAGAGATGTCTTGCATAATTCTTAAAGTTAAGAACCAGTTCTGGTTAAGTTTCACCATTGGAGAAGGATGAGATGGCTTCTAGGGTGTAAGAACCATTCTTCTACAAAAACTCCCAAGAATGGGTTCTTAAGTATTAAAAAATAATTGTTTAAGCAGTAACATCAGAGTATCAGACTAAACAAGAGGGAAAATAATGAATCAACAACAATCGTGAAATTTTCATTGGCGTTTATCGTGAAGAACAAGAGTGCGGTGTCGGTGAAGATACAAGTCTAGAACAAAATCAAATACAAATCCAAACAAATTAAAAAATTAAAAAATCACAAAATCAAATTTAAAACCCACAATAAGACAACAACTAGATCTGAAAATTTTTTAAAAAAATGAGGAGGGGAGATAGGGAAATATTCCATTGCATGATGAGGTTAAGTAATCATCAAGGTTGTTGGTTGTCCGCAACGGAGCATGGTATCGAACGCACCAGAGAAGCATTTAAAAGGTTGGAGAGGCACCACGGTTAAGAAGATCTTGGTCGTGATCATGGTCGTGCAAACCGCAGTGGGAAAACAACATTGTCGCTAGGAGGATTTGTCACTAGATAAGGGGAAAAGGGAGGGGGCAGATCTGCAACCACCACGACTCCGTCATCACTTCCTCGTTTTCCCTCTAGAAAAACTGAATTCGGTAACCTTTCTTTGCTCTCCCTGTCAAAGCCAAACTCCCTACAACCGCCACACCACCATGCGTCTCCAACTTTTTTTCCACGTACAAAGTTGGCTTAAAATGAAAGGAGTGAACTTGGAAGGTGAGAGGGCTGAACTTTGAATGGGAAAGTGGTGCTTCGAGAATGTAAGAATAAATAAATGAAATTAAATGAGTTTTTTTTTTATCGTTGAAAATGTAGACTTTTTTAATAAGATGAAAAATTTTAAAGAAATAAGAACCATGTTAATTGGTTACGCTTAGAGAAAATTAGCTGACGTTCTTAAGTTGATGTGGTACGTGGGACCCTACAAAAATGGGCTTAAGAACCCAAAAATGAATTCTAACCATTGAAGATGCCCTTAGGACCTCTACTCCTAGTGCCTCAACACACAAGGGAGTACATCAGCTGGAGGATTCTCTAAGACCATGAAACTATGAGCAGCTGTTTGAGATCCCATCTTGGCCAATCTATGCACACACGTTTCCTTCTCTTAAGGTATGTTGGACACAAACCTCCCCATTTAGCATAAGTTGTTGGAATAATTCTTTAAAGGCATACTTTATTTAGTCTTTAATCTAAGAAACTTTAGGCGGAAGCATATACCACAAAATCATGCATATATCAAGAATAATCCGTTCTTGTTCACACAGGATCTACAACATGCTGGATTACTAAGGATAAGATAAATACCTGGATCCATAATCGGTTCCTGATCTAAGCATTCTTGTTCAGAATCTTCGAGAAAATTTATCACAAACACAAACAAAGAGAGCCAGTGGCTTTATGGTTCTTTCTCAACCGAATCTCTTGAGTTCCCGATGGGACCTTAGCCTCTTTTCAGATGGGGAGAAGGGAGTATGAGTTTTCTGTGATTCGATATATTGGGGACCATAGCCTTCTTATAGTGTGTTAACCTAATAGGGTTCTCATTATCCCTAATGGGCCAACACTAACGTCTGCTCATTTAAGCACGTATCATCTTATTTAAAAGTCTAATGGGCTTACTTAATTTGACCACATAAAATAAAGCCCACTAATGATAAATAGCTAATATAATTGTCTTAAAATATTAGCCCATATTAATTATTGGAATATAAAATTCCAACAATCTCCCACTTGGGCTACATATTGTAACAATTATATCACAATTCTTTAGGCGCGCATCTATATGCTATTTATCTTCAAATTTTTACTTTAACAATCTGGTCCATCTTATGCATCAATAATGGAACCACTGCGGCTTTCGTCATTATTGTAAAATGTGACTAAACCTCAATGACCACCACATCAACACACTTAATGACATAGATCAATATGGATGAGCAGCATGGAAATTACATGCAATGTGATCTCAATCATGTCTATTTCCAACTGGTCCAACTTTAGTCTTTAGTGAGATCAATCCAAAGTCCTTAAGCATAAAATAATTTTGCACACAACAAGATACAAACAACTTAATTAATAAACTCATAACCTTTATTTCTACAAAAAAAAAAGAAATACATAGAGTTTGTATCAAATAAACATAGAACATAAAGAAAGACTCCCACTAAACTAAGGCAACCTCAGTGACAACATCCATATGAGCAACATGCTCGTGAAAGATCTTAGGTGTCAAGCCCTTAGTTAATGGATCAGCTAGCATAGAATTCGTCCCTATATGTTCTATTGAAATCTATTTTTCCTCAACTCTTTCCTTAACTACAAGATACTTAATGTCGATAAATTTCGACTTCGTAGAACTCCTGTTGTTGTTGGAGTAGAGCACTGCTGATTTATTGTCACAATAAATTTTGAGTGGCCTCTCAATTGTGTCAATCACGCGTAGGCCTGTGACAAAATTTCGCAGCCATAACCCATGGTTTGATGCCTCATAACAAGCCACAAACTCCGCTGCCATGGTTGAAGAAGCTACAAGAATCTGTTTGGTAGACTTCCAAGAAATAGCTCCTTCAGCCAACACGTAAATGTAGCCTGATGTGGAGCGTCTGCTGTCGGGGCATCCTGCAAAATTGAAGTCAAAGTACCTAATGATCTCTAGATTGTCAGACTTCCGATAAGTAAGGATGTAGTTTCTTGTTCTCTTCAAATAGCACATCACACACTTCACTGCTTTCCAGTGCTGTATACCAGGATTACTCATATATCTCCCCAGGACTCCCACTATAAATGCTATGTCAGAACGAGTGCAAATTTGAGCATACATATGACTCCCTACAGCGGAAGCATAAGGAATCTTTTGCATCTCTCCTTTTTCAAGATCAGTAACAGGGCACTGTTTGAGACTAAACTTGTCTCCTTTAGCAACGGGTGTATCTCCTGGTTGACTATCTTTCATGCCAAATCTATCTAGAACTGTATCGATATAGCTTTTTTTGTGATAACCCAAGAATACCTTGAGAATGATCTCTAAATATTTGGATTCCTAAGACAAAAGAGGCGTCTCCAAGATCTTTCATCTCAATTTTTTGTGAAAATTTTCTTGGTTTCGTGCAATAGACCTATATCATTGCTGGCTAGTAGGATGTCATCAACATATAATACTAGAAAGACAAATTTACTCCACTAAACTTTTGGTATACACAATCATCAACTAAATTTGTCTCAAAGCCATAGGAGGTTATAACTTGATGAAATTTGTAATACCATTGACGGGAAGCCTATTTAAGGCCATAAATGGATTTCATTAGTTTGCACACCATGGACTTTGGATCGCCTGAAACAAAGTTTTCTTGTTGCACCATATAGATTGTTTCATCAATGTTGCCATTCAGAAGCGCAGTTTTTACATCCATCTGATGTAACTCTAAATCAAAATGAGCTACAAGTGCCATTATAGTCGTAAGAGAGTCTTTCGAAGAAACCGGAGAGAAAGTCTCTTTATAATCAATGCCTTCTTTTTGAATAAAGCCTTTGGCAACAAGACGAGCTTTATATCTCTCAACATTACCCTTTGAATCCCTTTTGGTTTTAAATATCCATTTACAACCAATGGGCTTCGCACCTTCAGGCAATTTGACGAGATCCCAAACGTCATTGTCAATCATCGATTTCATCTCGTCATTCATGGCATCAATCCACTTTTGAGAGTTAGAACTTCGCATAGCTTGACTAAAGTTTATTGGATCTTCCTCAATCAAGCCAATGCCATCCTCATGTCCTTGAAGAAATACAATATAATCATCTAAAATTGTACTTCTCCGTTCCCTAGTGGATCTCCTTAGTGGCACTTCTTGAGGTTGTTGAGTTTGAACTATAAGTGGTGCTTGGGGAGGAATCTCAGTGTTGTCTTGTTCTTGAGTGATGTTAGGAATAACATCATTATTAAGTACTAGATTTATTTCTTGAACAATGATAGGTGCAAAGACTTGTTCATTGCCAATGACAGGTTCTTCTTCAAAGACAACACTCCTTATGTTTCCTTCCCCTCCAAACTCAACTTCCTCAAGGAATCTTGCATTCCCGTCTCAAAGAAGGATTTTGTAGTGGGATTGAAAAATTATACCCGCGAGAGCATTCAGCATAACCAACAAAGTAGCAACTAACTGTTCTTGAGTCTAGTTTACCTTCATGCAGCCTATAAGGCCTTGCTTCAGCTAGACATCCCCAAATTCGCATGTGCCTGATGCTGGGCTTTTAGCAACTACTTTACTTGGTACCCTGTTGATGGTATAAACTGTGGTCTTTAATGCCTCTCCCCACAGTGACTCTGGTAGAGAAGAGTGACTAATCATACTTCTTACCATATCCTTAAGAGTCTAGCTTCGTCGTTCTACAACTCCGTTCATGCTGGGTTTGCCCGGCATAGTGTATTGTAGAACGATTCTACATTCATTCAGGAAAAGTGCGAAGGGCCCTGGACGTTGTTCACTTGATTTGTCATATCTACCATAGTATTCTCCACAACGGTCAGATTTGACAGCCTTAATTTTTCTTTCCTAGTTGAAGTTCAACTTCAACTTTGAAAGACTTGAAAACGTCTAGAGACTAAGACTTCTCATGAATTAAATAAAGGTAACCGTACCTTGAGTAATCGTCTATGAACGTAATAAGGTATCTTTGTCCATTCCATGAATCTGTAGGGAAAGGACCACAGATATCCGTATGTATTAGTTCTAAGACATCCTTTGCTCTTTTGGCACCTAAATTCCTTTTGTTTGTTTGTTTACCTTTAATACACCCAACACAGACTTGGAAGTCTGACAAATTCAAGGGTTCAAAGAATTTCCTCTGACACAAGCCTCTGAATTCTTTGTTTAGAGATGTGGCCTAAGCGCTTATGCCATAAGGTGGTGGAATTCTCATTCAATTTACGTTTCGTACCACACGAGTTTGTTTGCAATATCTCGTTATAGGAATACTTAATATCAAGCATATAAAGATTGTCAATTAAAGACCCACAACCAACAATATTTGAATCATAAGATAGACTAACTTTATTATTTCCAAATGAACAAGAATAACCAGATTTGTCCAAAATAGAAATAGAAATTAAATTCCGTCTAATAGACGGTGCAACATATGTCTCAACCAAATCCAAATAAAAACCAGTCTTTAAAAGTAATCTAAAGGTTCCTATAGCTTCAACTGCAACTTTATTGTCATCGCCCACATAGATGAATCTTTCAGCATCACTTAGCGGACAGCTCCACAAGCAAACCTGCATAGACATACTTATGTGAGTAGTAGCACTAGAATCTACCCACCAAGTGTCCTTGGGTATAGAAACTAAATTAACTTTAGAACAAACAAAGGTGAAAAGTTTACCCTTCTTTATACGCCAAGCGACGTACTTAGAACAGTCCTTCTGCATGTGTCCTGACTTCTTGCAGAAGAAGCAAGTAAATTCCTCATCTTGCTTCTTCAGCTTCTTCTTTTGAGAAGAACTTTCCACAGTTTCCTTATATATCTTCCTCTTTTTATTCTAAGAGGTCGAAGCCAAATGAGCTCTTTCAGTTTTATCCCTCTGCAGTCTCTCTTCCTTTTGCACACAATGAGATATAAGCTCATTAAGGGACCATTTGTCCTTCTGAGTGTTATAACTCACTTTGAATTGCCCAAAGTATGCAGGAAGTGAGATCAAAACCAAGTGCACGAGCAAATCCTCAGAAAGCTCTAACTTTAGTGCCTTGAGTTTTGATGCAAGATTAGACATCTCCATAATGTACCCCCTTTATGTTCCCTTTACCTTTATACCTCATAGAGATTAGCTTAGCCAAATGACTACTCGTCTCAGCTTTTTTCATTCTTGGCAAAGAATTGCTCTATTGCTTCTTGGAACTTCTTGGCATTCTCACTCTCAGCAATTGAGCCCCGAAATGCCTCCAGAATGGAGCATTTGATGATCATGAGGCACATTCGGTTGGACCGATCCCGCCTCTCAATTTTTGCCTCATTAGAGTTCTCTAGATTGGAAGTGGGTCGTTTCGTCCTCAGTGCCAAGTCCAAGTCTATACAGCCGAGAACAATTTCTACAGTCTCTTTCCATGACTTGAAGTTCGTCCCATTCAGCATTGGGATTCCATTAATTTGAGTAGTGAAGTTAGGAGCGATAGTGGCAGCAACTAAAGAGAGAACAATAAACATACAATAACATTAGTGGGCATGTCAAAGGATAATTAATAAGACATGCACAATCAATTTTTATGGCAAATTTAAATACCCCAATAAGATACCTAGTGCACCAGTAGTCCTTAATCTTTGGATTGAAAGAACTAACTGCAAGTGGTACTCTCGACGCAATGATCAAACATTGGTGATAAGTCCTGTCAAACAACGATTGTCTTTGGACACTCCATTGTTCACATGGAAAATTATCCATATAATCACCATACATTTACCATTGCAGGCATGTAATTATTCGGCCAAACTGTGTCTTCCTTTGGGTCGAGCACAGTTCGCATGAATAATTCCAAGCAACATCTATGTAAATTTAATCAAATCAACTTACGCAACAGAGGTTACTTTGGCAACATGTTGTTTCAATTAATCCAACCAAAATTACCAAACAATAATAAAATATGGGAAGGGTCTAAATTTGTCGAAATCATGCATAAGCGTTGACGTCAATTTCTCATTCAATTCCATATTTTCTAAATTCATCAATAATATACTAGAAAATTGAACAATTTAGAAAACACAATAAATCATATATTACTTTACGAGAATATCAAAAAATTGATTGATGTCAATCTTACTATTTATAAATTACTTTAATCTAATTGATTTACTGGTTTTAAATATATTTAGGATCCAAATCAATATCCACGATATATATTACCAAAATCAATGTACACAAAAATCACAAAATATCAAATTCATAGCCTTTATTAACAAATATTACTATAAGATTCTTTTATATATATATATATATATAAACAGAAGTCACCAAACGAATAAAGCCAACAACAGGCCTCGTATTTACAAAATACAAATGACGTGCAGTCTGGATCCATAATGTCAATTGTCTTTATATATAATACAATAAACAATAATATACAAAAAGGTCCTAATATGATTTTGATAATACACATCACGTAACCAGGCGTTAAAGGCATAGATGCTGGATCCACCGATTTATCTATACGCAGATGATAATAAAAGAAAAAAAAAACTGTGCATAAATATCATCCAAAAAAAAAATCTTTTTTTTTTCTAGGTATCAAATAATAATAAAAAATGATCTTAATAACCCAACATAGAAGACCGCTCTGATACCACTTGTTGGAAATAATTCTTTAAAGACATACTTTATTTAGTCTTTAATCCAAGAAAACTTTAGGCAGAAGCATATAACCACAAAATCATGCATATATCAAGAACAATCCGTTCTTGTTCACACAAGATCTACAACATGCTGGATTACTAAGGATAAGATAAATACCTGGATCCATAATCGGTTCCTGATCTAAGCGTTCTTCTTTAGAATCTTCGAGAAAATTTATCACGAACACAAACAAAGAGAGCCGATGGCTTTATAGTTCTTCCTCAACTGAATCTCTTGAATTTCCGATGGAACCTTAGCCTTTCTTCAGATAGGAAGAAGGGAGTATGAATTTTCTATGATTCGGTATATTAGGGATCATAGCCTTCTTATAGCGTGTTAACCTAATAGAATTCCCATTATCTCCTAATGGGCCAACACTAACATATGCTCATTTAAGCTCGTATCATCTTATTTAAAAATCTAATGGGTTCACTTAATTTGATCACGTAAAATAAAGCCCACTAATAATAAATAGCTGATATAATTGTCTTAAAATATTAGCGCATATTAATTATTGGAATATAAAATTCCAACATAAGTAACTCCCGAATGGAGTGAATGATACAAGCAAACCTGTGCATTTGTTGAAATTCACCAATAATTATATAAAGTGCTGTCTGAGAATCCGAGTAACATAAGACATGGGTATTTGTAGAAATACCAAATGAACCAAAGAATCCTGCCACCCATGCTCCATCCTTATTACGGATAAGGTCACCAACACCAATTTGGCCTGGATTTCTCAAACAACTCCCGTCCACATTCAAGATGTACTCCAGCTCTGTGTTATGTTTCCACCTAACCCATCTTTCCATTCGAGATGCATGAGAGTGATCATCAAAACTATTACACATGGTTGCATGCAAGGAAGATACCTGCTGACAAATAAAATTAATATTGGGTTCAACACCATCAAAGTGCTACATATTACGAGCTCTCTAGCTCCACCACAAAATGGCCATTAAGAGGGAAGCATGAGGTTTAGCTATTGCAGCCTGCACCTAATAAAACCAAACCACGGCTTCCTAGCAAACAAACAATCACGAACACAGTGTAAGGTATTTTCCTCGAATATCCCACACCTTAGACAAAGAGGAGATGAATGGAGGCGCAATGATGAAGCATGACAAGAGTGGGGAGAGAATCCTTGCAACGAAGCAATATAAACAACTTAATTTTTTTAGGTGCACGAACCTTCCAAAGCCAACTACAGGAGGTGCCACTAGCAGGGGACGGTTCTTATTTTAATAACCAGAGGAAACCCGATTTGGCAATGTAATTGCCATTGGTACTTTCCTATCAAATAAACGTGTCAGTGACATGGGAGTTAAGGTGGAAGTGTAATTGATTAATACGTTCCATAAGCTAGGTTGTGATAGCCAAATTATTAAAGCTCCATTGATCTTGAACATACACATCATGAACTTCATTGTCCCTATCATGAATACTAACATATGGAACCTTATTGCATAATGGGCCCATCTGACTTCAATCCACATACCAAAAGGAAGTGCTACCTCTCCCTATGCAAAAATAATAACCATCCCATAGAATGTTTTTAGCCTTCAAAATGGATCCCCAAATTAAGGACCTCTCACTTTTGCCACACTCCAGAAGAAAAAATTAAGTAGTCTAAGACTATCAAGTGTCTATGGTCCCAACCAATATGTATATAACACATATTAAAATTTTACAATTTACGAAAAAGAATTAATAACACTTGATTATATATCATGTAAAGATTAATGAGAACCATGGTGCTCTAGGACCACTTAATAATCTTTCCTCCAAAAGACCCCCATCAAGCATATATTTTTGGGTGACAACATCCACCCATAGTTTATTGGGTTTATGTTGCAAGTCCCAAACAAGCTTTCCAAGCAAAGCAGTGTTCATTTCACAAGTCTTAAGGATGCCAAATCCACCATGCTTCCTAGGCAAAGAGACTTGATCCCAATTAACCAAATTCATCCCCCTGTGTTGGTGATCTTTCCAAAAAATAGTGCCTAGTCAACCGGGCAATCAAGCTACAAATACTCTAAGACATCCAAAAAAATTGCATGAAATAATTTGGTATGGAAGATAGAACTGAGGAAGCTAAGGTAAGCCTCCCAGCCTAATTCAGACGTTGGTTCTTCCATGAAGCAAGCCTTGTTTGCATTTTATCAATAATAAACTCCAAAGTTAGTTTTTTTGTTTAGTCTCTAAGAATGGGAAAGCCTAAATATTTCTCTAGGGAGTTGGTACTTCTGATAGATGATATGGTTGAACACTTATCGATTTTTGACCGGGGTAACCTCTGCTAAGAAAAAAGCACAAGACCTCGGGAGACTCACTTTGAGTCTTGAAGCATGGGAAACAGCTTCAAAAATCTCAGCAACCACTCTTGCCTAGGAGCTAGTGACCTTTGTAAACAGTAAAACATCATCTGCAAAAAATAGGTGAGAGATAAAAGGGCCATTCCTAGATACCTGTACAGGAAGCCACTCCCTTTCTCTGACAGCATCTGAAATTACCAAGGAGAACTTTTCCATGCAAATAACAAAAAGATACGAAGGTAAGGGGTCTCCCTGTCGCAACCCAGTGAGGGATAAAAAGGAGGGAGACGACAACCGTCCCACAAAATGGACAAGGAGGAGGAAGATACACTATGCATGATAAGACATATAGTAATGTCAAGAAAGCCAAAGTCCTATAAACAAGTTTTTAGGAATTCCAACTAACATTATCGTAAGCTTTCTCCAAGTCAATCTTGTAAGCGACATCTCCTTTTCTTTGTTTAGACTTGCTCATGTTATGGACCATCTCTTATAGGATGATAGCATTATCAGTTGTCCCTCTTCCTGCTCACTTTCTTTTATATTTAATTGTATGAGAGAATATAGAACTTTCTATGTTCTCAGTATTTTTGTTTTATGTGACGAGTTAGAATTTCCATATTTTGACTACACAATTGAATCGAAAACTTCAAAAAACTTAGAAATAGAATTTTTAATTAATTTTGTGAAATTAATACAAATAATTGAAAAATATTGAATACATGCCTAAGTGTTAACCACAAAGCAAATAAAAATTTAAGTAAAGACTCCAAATATTGATAAAAAAATTAGATTTTGGCTTAAAATAATGTGTTATATATTGAAAAGTAATTTTGGGAATTTTTAGAAAAAATTCAGAGAATCCTGCGTAAAAGACAAAATGACTTTGATTGGCCGCGTGAGTCAAACCAGCATCATTTTAGTATCAAAAAGTCTTTCAAAAATATTTAAAATTTATTTTTAGGTGAAATAAATATTTTTCTTAATTTTTTTTTGAAATTATTAAAAATTAAAAAAAATTGATTCATTAGTAATTTTAAGAACAATACAACATTTTTATTAGTTAAAAAATTATAGAAAAGTGTGAAAATTTTATTTTAAATTTTAAATTTAGGAAATAATAAATACTTCATAAGAAAATTTGTCACATAAAATTATATACACAAAAATGATATAATTTAATTATTTTGTCAAAAATGGCATTAATCAATGATTAATTTGTATTCAATAGATAAAATTTGAAATTATGATCTTGTTGCTTGGGCTGGAATTTGCACGTGACTGGGTTGGACCTAAAGGTGCAGAATTCACTAAGCCCATGTTACTAAGATTCATTAGTTTTATAAATTAAAAAGATTATTATTATTATTATAAGAAGTTGTTAGGAAAGTTACAAATTAGCACATGTTTAATTTAATAACTAGACACTTAACTAGCATGTAACTAAATGGAAACTAAGTTTAAAATAGATAAGATTAAGGTGTTTAAAGATAGAATTAGTTTGTTAAAGATAAATCAAATTGTTTTGAATTATTTTAAGTTCTAATTTGTACAACTATTTAAGACAAGATTGGACACTCAACTACCCATTTAGCCACTCAGTTTTTTTTTTTTTTACTTCTCTATTGCCCCCTTTGACGTTACACCACCACCCCTTTCCCTTCATCTTTTATTTTTTTTGGCTTAAATATGTTTTTTATCCCTGTGCTTTCACCATTTTTTGGTTTTGGTCCCTAACCTTTTTTTTTGTTCTCATCTTTATCATTTCCAAATGTTTCTCTTTTAGTTCTTGTCATCAGTCTCCATTAAAAAAAGCTTATGTGGCTGACGATGATGACGTCATCCAGTGCCATATCAGTGATAACGATGTCATCATTTGTTGACATGGCACTTGGTGACGTCCTTAGAGACTAAAAACAAAAAGTACGTATTTGTAGGGACTAAAAGCAAAAAATGACATATTTGTAGGAACTAAAAACAAAAAAAATAATACAGGGACTAAAAGTAAAAAATGACATATTTGTAAGGATGGAAAAAAATTTAATTATCAAACTAAAAATTAAAATAAAATAAAGGTTTAAACATTAAAATATTCTCTATCTCCATCTTCGCACCCATCTTTTCTTCACCTCCCTCTACCCTCCTTCTCCAAGCTTCATCCCTTTTATTTGATTCAAAGTGTGGCAAGCAATGGTCTAAATTCTAGTTGTCTAGTGGCTTAAACTATGGAATGGACATTTTTGAAGTGAGATTAACTTAACCCAAACTCCACAACCACATCCATTGGGAATTAAATTCAAGGCCAACTTGGAATCCGTTTCAATAAGAATATGCTGGAATCCCCACTTAATAGCAAGAGTAAGACCTTTCTTAATACTCCACAACTCGGTATTCACCATAGAACACGAGCTAGTGTAGGCAACAAATCCAACAAAAAATGACCCCATATGATCACAAATAACAACATCGCATGACACCCTCCCCCACATGCTATAACCACACCATTTGTATTAACCTTCACAAAATCCCTTTCCAGAGGAATACAAAAGATTACATGATGAGCACCTGAAGTACTAGCACAATTCGTTAGAGAATTTTTAGTGGGGTTCTTGACTAACTTAAGCATTAAGGTGCCTTTGTAGATACCCTCCTCGTCACCCATGAAGTTTAGAATTGTGGAGTTTAGGTGAAGTCAATCTCCAAAAACGTCAATTCCATACTAGAATTCAGATCATCGCCTGCCACACTTCAAACCAAATAGAAGGGATAAAGCTTGGAGAAGGAGGTAGAGGGAGGTGAAGAAAAGATGGGTGTGAAGATGGAGATAAATAGTATTTTAATATTTAAACCTTTATTTTCTTTTAATTTTTAATTTGATACTTAAATATTTTTTTCGTCCCTATAAATATGTCACTTTTTGCTTTTAGTTCTTGTATTATTTTTTTTTGTTTTGGTCCCTACAAATATGTACCTTTCACCAGTGTTGACATAGCACTTGATGACGTCATCATGATGTAATCACCATCAGCCATGTTAGCTTTTTTTAACAAAGACTAACTGTAGGGACTAAAAGTGAAACATTTGGAAATAATAGGGACAAAAATTGAAAAAAAAAAGGTTAGGGATCGAAACCAAAAAACGATGAAAGTACAAGGACGAAAAACATATTTAAGCATTTTTTTTACTCCATTTTCACTCACTTAAGCCACTCCATCCTTAAAGCAACTAAGATACCACTTCCAGACCTCCATTGGAGCACTTGATTGAAGCTTTTCCTTCCTTTTTTTTTTTCTCTCAAAATCAAGAGTAAGAGGTATGGAGGGGGTGATGATTCTCTTTCATTTTCTTGCTTACCAAGGAGAGTAGGAAGAGATTTAACTTCTAAATCTTTTCCTAGACTCTTCTTGTGATTTTTTTTATTTTTTTATTTATTGTTTGAAACTCCATTGTGTAATCTATTATTTGTTAGTAGTGTTGAGGCTATTGCTTTTATTTGTAAATATTATGGATGATGTTGCTATTTAATGATTTCCTTGAAGCTATGTTGTGCCTTATTTGGTATATTGATGATTATGGGATGATATAGACAAAAATGGAAATAAATCATGTTGAGTTGGTAAGGAACATGGTTCATCCTTGTTGTAAAAAATAATAATAGAAGATTGTGAAAAGTTTTCCATCCTGCCACCAAGAACTTCGAGCCTCCTCAACCTTAGAAAGCTAAAATTTTTCGGAGCAAAGTGGTCTCCAGCGGAAGAAGTGCCAAAGTTTTGAATCTAAACGTTCCTATGTGCCTTTGGTGTGTGCAGACCTAAGTTGTAGAAGTAATGAGAACAATGTCGTTGATGTAAGCAGTGCCACCACCAATGGTGTCTGTTTAATTGCACCATATGTTGTATAATTATTTTTTACATTTTCTCTTTACCCCTTTAGAATAGCCCTGTAAAGAAAGCAATAGTTTCCTTTTTTATTTTGTAACTATGTATGTAATCAGATATTGGGAGTTGAAACTGGATTTGTTGATGTTGAGAACTCTTGGTAGTGAGTTCGAAGAAGATGAATGCTTAAGAAGGGGATTCTAGAAATTTTGGGTGATAAATGTTATGTGAGAAATGGTCAAAGGGGAAAAGAGAGAGAAATGAGTGGGACAAGAGAAAGAAATGATTTTTTTATAAATTAAATAGTAAATTACTGTAATATCCTTAAAATAATTAATTAACTAAAACAAAAGAGATTATTAGGTTTTTTGGTCCAAAAGTTTTAGTGTAAGTTGCTCATGTACTCCAACTAAAAAAAAGTGTGTGTGTGTGTGTGTGATACAAGATAGGTTTGGAGGTGATGTGAGAGTTCATATCTCTAAACCCAAACCTAGTAAAAATTAAAGTTAAGTTGAGGTTGAGAGGGTATCTGCATATTTGAATTCAATCGTCATGACTATTCCAGTCATATTTGTAAAACTTGTTTTCTTATTAATCTATGAATAATTGATTGAATAATTTAGAAGAGAAAATTAAATTTAATTTTAGTACTAATAAATAATAGACAATAAGTGTTTGTTTTCTGCTTGAAATTCTATAGAGGATTTTTATAAAAAAATAAGTCTGTTTAGCAATTGGTAGTGCAAAAATATATTGTGAAAGTTGGAAGACAATGTGGTGACTTGAGAATCGAATTATAATTAATTAAATATAATTATAATTATATTCAAAGTGGTTAGTTAGCTTTCCTTGTTTTTGATTTTAAAATAGTGTTATCAAAATTGAACTATTCATCAACTCAATCAAAGCATTGAGTCAATGGGTCATTAGTTGAATCAGTGAGTCACTGGTTGAACCACATAAACCGGTGTATATTTAATTTATAATTTTATAATATAAATATATCATATGTTATGCACTTAAGTATTATAAAATTTGTATTAGCTTGATCGCATATTTCCTTTGACAATGTCACTTTGAAGAATGCAAGTTGTAGAAAAGGCACCTTTGAAAAAAGTGAGATGTCATGTGTAATGGAGGCTGTGTAACAATTAATGTAGAAGCATTTGGAAAATATAAGTGGACCGGGCGAGTTAAATCATTGGTTCTTACAATTTAAGGGAGAGTTAATAAGTTTTTATTGAGTCAATAACATTAACGATCCAAAAAATCAACCAAACCAGCCATAGCTCTGATTTTTAGTCCAATCGGTTTGACCAACCAATTCAATCTAGTTTTAATAACACTAATTTAACATAAATTTTTATCTATAATTGATTGTGTTTGAGGCACCAACTTCAATACAAGAAGGCACTGACTTCTAGATTCATGCAAAGACATTCCAATATCACTCTGAGACATTTTAATAAGTCATATCCTCATTAAATATCTTATTTTAAATAATAAAATTTTATTTAATTCAAAATTTGCAAAATTCTAATAGAATTTCTTGGAAATTATTTGTGTACTCTCTGTCAGTGCATAAATTAAATTTTAATCTCCACTAATGCTCCTATAATGTGTCATGCCCCCCTAGACCAACATAACTAACCAAGTTGTCTTGAAACTAAATTGGTTCAATTATAACCCAAAGTCCTAATTAAGTGTACTTATTTTAATTATATGGAAATCATTTCATTTTCTTATACCAATGTACTCTTGTACTCTAAAACCACTAATTGCCCCTTGTTTTCCTCCCAAATGGCCAGCCAAGTTAAGGCTTATAAGGAAAGCCTTGTGTTTTTATTTTTGACAACTTAATTCATAAGTTATCATAATTTTTCAATTACTTTTCTACCCCTACTTTTTCCACTTAAACTAAGGCCACTTTTGTAAAATGAAAACCCACCCCTAGCCTTTTTGATCTGGCTGAACACCCTCCTTGGCGTAACACCCTTACTTTCTATTGTATTTGTTTTTCTATTTTCATCTAATTTTATTTCTGAACAATCAAACAAGAATTTCAAATTTTTGATCCCCATGGTTACGTTCAAAATTTTGAAAACTATTCAATCATAATTTTTAATAATATTTCTAAGACGGGGCTCGAAGAAATAAAAAAATGGCGATCACATTCTAGATTCTCTATATAAAGGGCTAACATGAAAAACATGTTTAAATGAAAAAAAGTCATTTTGAACCTAGAAACATGTCATCTAAATTAAAATATAATTTTGAATATTTTTCTAGTTTTTTTGAAATTTTTGTGCAAAATGACAAAAATACCTTAGTCGACTATAAAGTAAAACAAATATCTTTTTATGCATAAAAATAGTGAAAAAATTATGTAAGTATATTTTCATGTGGATAATTTATTTTTATAATTATTTTGAAAATTCTGGATTTATCTAAATTAAAAATGGAATTAATTGTAATTTTGACTTAAAAATACATTTTAATTAATTAAAATTAGGACAAAAATATGTAATTTTTTTTTAATTTCTAAGAATAATTTAGGACCCTAATTTCACATGTTCAATAAGTATCAAGTTCATTTACATTGAATTTGTACATGAATTAATTAAATTAGTGAAATAGGATTAATTAGTTTTAATTGATAAAAATTAAATAAAATGTAGTATAGGCAGTGCATAAGGCAACACATCCAACCATAGGTGTAGGGACTAAGTTGACATAAATTAATTAAAGTTAGATGATTGAATCAAAATAAATTATTTTAATAGAAAACTTAATCACTAAGTAGTAGAAGATTCAATATTAATTTAATTTGGTCACATGCTTCTACAAATGTAACTAGATAGCTAACTAATCTAATTGTCTAGTTACTTATGGATTAGATTTCATTAGATGTAGATAATATCACAAATTAAAAATGCAAAGAAAATTGATTTATGACATCATTTGGATGACTTCACCACCATGCTATCATTTTTTCCTATTTAAATCAAAAATTCATCTTCTTCTCTTATTTATGAGAGTTGGTTGAAACTCCCCATACCCAAATTCTCTCCATTTTCATTTTTTCTTCTACTCCAAGAACATAACCCACCATCTCCCACCACCCTCCAACCTTGCGGCAAGCAAGACCACCATCATTCCACCATTTCAAGACCACCATCACCTTATCTTCTTCACTTTTCTCTAAGGTATAAGGGGAAAGGGTGTGATTCTTGATCTTTGCTTTTTCACAAAGATAGTAGGATGAAGTTTTGGCCCCCAAGACCCACCTACCATTTTTGGTGTATATTTCCTTTTATGATAGTTTTCTTTTATCTAAGTGTGATACCTCTAGAATCCTATGTTCATGTGGTGGTTTTTTTTTTTTTGTGTGTGTTCTTGTTACTATGTTGTTGTTTTTGAGTGATCTTTTCTTTAAAAATTTTGTGGGTGATGTTTAAAGTTGGTACCTTGATGAAATAAGTTGTTTTAGTGAAGTATGTTTTTGTCATGGTGTTTCTGTCTTGATTTCTAGAACTGACACCCCTCACTGTTTTGCCTATAACTCTTGTGGTTGATATTTTTAAGTACTTGTTTTTTTAAATAAAACTAGACTTAATATTCTTCATAATGGGTTCAAGAATCACCTGAAAAAAATTAAGAAATGAAAAGGTTGTAAAGTTGAACTTGCTATCTAAAAACATGAATATGGCAGTGTATGCTTTTTTGTGATTCTGAATTTATGGATGGTTGTTTGTTAAAAATCTTGGAACAAATGAAAACTACATTTTTGAAGATTTCAATTGATATATGGTTGATTATTTTTATGACTATTTACTATTTTTACTAATTTTTTAAAATTGATGGTTGTGCATTGATTTTGACTAAACTGTTTTCTAGAATTGTCATATTTTAAAAATCACTACAAATCATGTAGATCTTTGTTTTTGATGATCTTAGTCAATCTAGAAAGCTTATTAAATTTACTTTTGGAAAATATTTTACTTTGTTACTAAATATTCTAAGATGACTAAGAAAAACGAAAAATAGTTTTACTAGTCATCTAGTGGTTTAGTCTGACCTTGCTGACTTGTCATTTTTGTATCTTTATTTGTAGATTTTTGTTTAATGTGATTCTAGATGTTTTAGGAAGTACAAAATTATCTTTTCAATAATCCATGGATCATATTTTATAAAAATCATTTAATTATTAACTTTGGGGATCAAACCAAGCCACTGATTCTGAAAAATTTTATTTACTATTTTATCCTAAATTTTCAATCTTTTCAATAATCTTATGTTAATTTAAATGAAAATCTTTTAGATTTTTATTCCAATACTTTATAAGAAATTAAAATAATTTTTTATAAATTTGTGTTAAATTAAATTAATTTTATCTAATTTCTAAAGTATTTTAGTGTATTAGAAGTTATCTAATATGAATATTTATCAAACTGATGACTTAATTATGTAAGGTAAATTATTACTTTGTGATGTGTTGTTGAGGACAAGTCTCTGTAAGTTGAGATAGGGATAATAATGATGATGTGTATTGGTTCTCAATCCCTGAGATCAGAGATATCTCTGATGGAGAGATAAACCTTATACAATTGTATTGAATTGAGATTTGATGAGTAGTTAAGATGTGAAAGTCATGCTAAAGGCATAAGTTCTTGAGGAAGTCATAGTTTGGTACGCCGCGGGATGAGAGGTAGGAACCATTGAAAAGGTCTAGAGGTATGGTATCGAGTGGTGAGCGTTCTAATGACTAAGGTAGTGCTTTTGAGCCGGGACAATCATATAACCAGTTTGATAACCCTAACACCTGCTCAGCATCACTAGGATTGGTGCAAAGTTTACCTCTATTTGGGTTGTAATAACTCAAGGCCGAAAGATAGCTTGCTTCCTCGATTGATGTCGAGGATTTGTACCTTGATGTGAAAGAGATATATATACTCTCAATCACTTCTTGATGTCGATGTGAATGTTGCTCATCAATAGGATGTACGAATCCATACCGAGTCTTTGGTAAAATAGGACAACTTAGATGAAAATCGTAGGTTCCCTTTTTATAATCAGTTGTGTCTTATCTCTATGCTTGTTGGTAGAATTTCCTACCTAAGATTGAAAGAGACCTAGGGAAAGGCCATGTTACACAAGAGAAGATGACAGATGTAACACCCTCACTTTTATTAATTGTTTTATTTATTTATTTATTCTATATTTAATTCTAAAGAATCGGGAAGGAATCTAAAAATTCTGATCCTCACGGTTAAACTCAGAATATTGAAAACTATCTAATCGTGATTTTCAATAATTTTTCCAAGTTGAAGCCCAGAGAAATTCGAAAATGACGATTTTGTCCTTATTTGTCAATATTAAGGGCTGACATGAGAAAAAGATTCAATTGATATTAAAATGTCAAATTAAGTTTAAAATCATGTCATATGTATTAAAATATAATTTTGGAAATTTTCTGGGAATTTTCTAAAATTCCTGTATAAAATGACCAAAATACCCCTAGTTGTCAAATAACCAACTCAGTATTGGTTTGACATCCAAAAATGATGAAAATGATATTTTAATACATTTCTAGGTAAAATATGTAATTTTAGAATTTTCATAAAAATTTGAGCATTTATTGAATTAAAATGAATTTAACATGAATTTTCTAAGCTAAAAAATATATAATATATATATATTTATAATTCGAATTTTTAGAAATTATTTTTGATGAAAATATTACATTTGTTCAGATTTATATCTAAATTAATTATTTTGGTATTAAAATTTAATTTTTTCAAGTTTAGGCGATTTTATCGGTACCGGCTAATTAATTAACAGTCAAAATTTATACTGTAAATCTTTGGGACAGCTGCTATCCCACGTTACAGCTCTAGAGGGGAGGTGATTCACCACCTATATGTAATATTTGTCCCTAATTAAGCTAAAAAGAAAAATAAAATTTGAATTATTACATAATATATGATGTAATCAATATGGACACCTAAGCCTCTTTTTTTCCTATAAATAGGCATGACCTTGAATTGAGTTTCTCATCCCTCTCCTCCTTTCACCACCGTAGTTCTCCATAGAAAAGCTTTCTTCCTCTAGAAAAAATTCTTTTACTTTGGTTTTATGCTAAAATTCTACTAGTTTTCCAATAACTAGTAAAAAATCCTCTTCCTAGGAGCTCTGCACCAACATCTTCACCAACTCTTTAAGGTAATGGGGGGAGTGGGGTTGGTTCTAAATTTCAATTACTTTGCATGTTAGTAGGAAGGGTTTTCCCCTAAACCCGTTTAGGCTTTAGTTTTACTATTAATATTATTGTTATATTATTTGATGTTAAACTTTAAATTTTGCTAAGTTATTATTTTGCTCAAATTTAAATTATTAGATTATACCAAGCTGTTACTCTGCTCAATTTTAGAAAATTAAAATGCACTTGCTAAGCTGTTACTCTGCTCATTTTTAGATAATTAAAATACTCTTATTAAGTAGTTATGCTGCTCAAATTTAGACAACCATAATATAACTATTAAGTTGTTATACTGCTCGAATTTAAACAATTACAATAGAATTACTAAGCTGTTATACTGCCCAAATTTAGAAAAAATATTTTTAGCTATTATGATAAATAATTAAATTATTAAATTATCAAATTTTAGTAATACTCAATTAGTTTAGCAAAAATAGTAGAAAAAATAAACCATAAATCTCATAATATGGAACTAAAGATAGAAATTATTTTATGAGCTATTTATGAATTTATTTTTAGAAAACTACTATAGAAATTTCAATTTAAGTTCTTATCGTTCAGGTAAGGTCTAGACACACTAATAGACCATCTAAAAAAATTTCATAAATTTTAAAGTTTATTTAGTACTTCTAATTGTGCTCTATAAGTACCTGTAGACACATTTTTCTTAGAAATACTAAATTTCAAAAAATTTTGAAAAAATTCTAAAAATTCATGATAAAATTCTAATTATTTTTCTATGTTTAAAAATTATTTTTATGGAATTTTTTGACCATTCTATGATTTATTTCTTAATTATCAGTCTTTATTTTAAATTGTATATCTTTATTTTTATTGAATTATTGCTTATGTGCTTTAATTTGAATTATGAATTACGTGAATGATATGTATGGATCAAATCTCTGTAATATAAAGCAGAGATATTAGTAGAAATTATACTGGTGCTCAAATACTTGAGACCAGAATGAACCTTTAGAAATTAATAGATTAGTGAGTAATGTAAAGCAAGGGACATGCAGTGGCATGACACCCTGTTGGGGAAGCTACAGTTTGGTACGCTGAGGAATGAAAGGCAGGGACCCATTTGGGAGGTCTCGGGGGTAGGCATCGAGTGGTGAAAGTCCTAATAGCCAGGGTAGCGCCCGTGAGCTGGGATATTCACCTGACCAAGCTCGATAACCTCGACAACTGCTCAGCATTCCGAGATTGGTTCGAGAGTATACCTCTATAAATGGACGTCCTGATTGATATTTGTTCCTCATTGATGATGAGGACTGTACCATGTGATGATGTTAATGAGGTATATGTACTCCCAGTCACTTCCCAGGTTCTGTTAAGAACTATTACTCACTGATGGGAAGTATGGATCCATACCAAGTCAAGGGTAGTGTAGTATAACTTAGAATAAACCCTAGGTTCCCTTCATTAATTGTATTTAAATTCCTACCATACATGTAAAAGTGATTTAGAACAAATCACCTCACTCCATTATTTTTTGCTATGCATGTTCAATCGTGATTTTTGAAGATGGGGATGCCGGTTCTGTTTAATCTACATATATCATATCCAGATGGAGGAGTATGGGATTATGATCAGGACACAAACATCTTAACCTACACAGGTCTGATGTCTGTGACTTTTCTATCCCCTATTCCTGGGGCTGAGATGTTTCCACTGACATATATGATACCTATTTCCTATACGACTGCTCTCCCCCCAGATTTTATTTACGCTCCTCACGTTCCACCACCGCCGCCACCACCAGTAGATCCGAACATCCCTGTGATAGCTCCTTATTTGGATGCCCCTCCACTTCCTCCCGAGTTACCTATTGTGGACGCTCCAGTTGTAGACGAGCCAGCACCCATACCATCTCCTATGGAAGTAGTACTCGCTGAGTCACCTGTGGCCTCCCCTGATATTGAGTACCAAGTGGGTATAGCCAATGGGTGGCATACCTCTTCATCATCTTCTTCTGGACTTGGGGTACCACATGAGGTACCTAATGGACAGGCATACCATGCAGCAGAGGACGCATCAGAGGAGACCCCTTCAGATGAGGACCATTAGAGACTTTAGTATTTAGTAAGGGATAGGGTAGACAGTACTGCTCTGTATAGAAACTTTTTGGATGTATATATTAGGTTAGGTAGTATATGTCTTTTGATGTACTTATGACTGTTATGTACTACCCAAACCATGATGTACAGTTGGATATATATATATACATAAGCAATTTTTATCATTTCACTTCTATTTCTAAATTCTGTTCTGCTAGTATCAAAAAAAAAAATTTACTCACATTTTCATCAACTTAAAGTAATAATTAAATTAATATGAATTATAATTAAAGGAGTGTTACAACAGACAATAAGGATAACACTACAAAACGTTCAACGTAGTTGTGGAATACATTTATGTTTTATTTTAAGATAGGTAAAGGTTTGTATATAGCCACTGCTCTAATGGGTAGTTAGAACCAAATTAAGTATGCATATGTATAAATATAGCATATTCTTGTTTCGAATGATTGTATTCATACTAATAATAGTGATGTATGTTTTTTTATTTATGCATGATATATGAATGACGACAATAAGTCTTAAAGTATTATTTTATCTTTTCCCTAAGACTTCAATTAAATGAAATTTAAATCCAAAGTAAAATCAATTAATTGAATATAAATTCTTATAAGTATTGGGTTTAAGAATCAATGTGACTAGGCATCACACTTGGTTTCTCTCATTTTTCATTTTTCTTCTAAGAGTTCTAGATGGGTGAAGGAGTTTGAAGAGTTCTTGGTAAGTTCATGTTCCTTCCATCATTCTTCTTCCATTTTCTTCTTGTTCACTTCAATCTTCTCTCATTCTCTTGCTCTTAAATCTAACCTTGACTTTTTCTTGGTAGAAAATACTGTTCACTTGAGGTTTATGTAAAGCACAGAGATAACACAAGAAGGTGGGGTTGAATTTTGTTATAGCAAATTTTTACAATTCCTTTTCTTTTAGAGACTTATCGTCTGAAGGATTTAAACAAAAGAGTTTTTCAAAAACGTTTTGAAAGAAAGATGAGTGCTAAAAAACGAAATTGGAATGCACATAGGAGATATACTGGTTCGTCTCACTCCAGAGACTACATCCAGTACTTGGCAATAACCAAGTTCCACTAACTTATCCAAGTTACAAGTATTCTTTCAACAAGCCTCTTTAGGCTCAACCCAAATAGTCTTTAACTTGTCACTCTAAGCAAAAACCCAAGTATTCTTTTGAATCAAAGCCTCTTTAGGCTTCTACCAATTTCTTAAAGAAAAGGTTGAACGTGAGTTACCTCACTAGGTTTAATGTCCTACCAGACGAACATACAATGTAGAACAAATAAACTTTTACACGCAGAGAATATGAAGATTACACAATGAAAGCTTTCCAACAGTTAAAGATTATATGATTTTGTCAGTCACTAAGATTGAGGTCTCTTCTTCTATATATAGGCTTCTCTAAAAGTATCCATTGTAAATGCTTGTAGGAGACAATCTTCGTCTGTTGAAGAGAGTCGTTGGAGCATCAAATGCAGCATTTAATGCCTATCACCAATCTGACACCCATTCACATTGAATACAACCCATATTTATTTACTTATTTAAAAATGCAAGTAAAATTTTTCTCCGCTTTAATAATAGAAAATTTGTAAATTTAACAGAATTTGAAAACAACAATAAAAAAATAAAATCTGTATGTATTTATTGTGGAGCAGTACATCATGATTTCATAATCAGAAAAATAAATGAAATACAGGGAGATTGAAATATACATAAAAATAGTTACTACTTATTCCTAGTACATCAAAAAGATCCTAGTCAGAGTAGTGTCTGTCTACCCTATCCCATAAAATAACAAACTATCAGACTAGTCTTATAGGTCTTCATCAATAGCCGGGTCTTCATTAACCGCAATCAATCATGCATAAAATAAAAAGTAACGGAGTGAGGTGATTTGTTCTAATATCACTTTTACATGTATGGTAGGAATTCTACCACACAATACAAATAAAACACAGTTGACAATAAAAAGGAAACCTAAAGTTTATTCTATGTTATACAATCCTTAACTTAATATGGATCAATACTTTCCATTAGTGGGTAATAGTTCTTAATAGAACCTGAGAAGTGACTGGGAGTACATATACCTCTCTCAACATCATCTCATGGTACAGTCCTCATCATCATTGAGGAACAAAATAACAATTTAGGATATTCACTTATAGAGGTATACTTTCACCAATCTTGATGATGCTGAGTAGTTGTTAGGGTTATCAAGTTGGTTAAGTGATTGTCCCAACTCAAGAGCGCTACCTTGGCCATTAGGGCACTCACCACTCGATACCATACACTCTAGACCTAACCATGGGTCCTGCCTTTCATCCGGCAGTGTACCAAACCGTAGCTTCCCTAGCAGGGTGCCATGTCACTGCATGTCACTTACTTTACAGTACTCACTAATTTATCACTTTCTAATTTCTCAAACAGAGGTTTCCCTGGTCTCATTTAATTTGAGCACCAGTATAATCAATATTTCTGCCTTATATTGCAAAAATTGCACAATATCAGAATTTTAACAGAATAACGATTTAGTAATCATATAAAATTTTAGTAGAATAATGACATAGAAATTATAATTTAATTACTAAAATTTTGGTAGAATAACGAAGAAATAAATATATTTTAATTTCTAAATTTGAGCAGAATAACAACTTAGCAAATGCATTTTAATTTTCTAAAATTGAATAGAGTAATAGCTTAGCAAATATAATTTCATAATTTAAATTTGAGCAGAGTAACAATTTAGTAAAAATTAAAGTTTAACATTAAACAATAATAACAATAATAAAACTTAAGCCTAAATAGGTTTAGGGGAAAACCCTTCCTACCAACATGCAAAGTGACAATAATTTAGAACCAACCCCACTTCCCCCATTACCTCTAAGGTGGTTGATGAAGATGATGAAATTGTTAAGGTAAAGCTCTTAGGAAGAGAACTTTACTAGTTGTTGGAAAACTAGTAAAATTTCAGCATAAAAGTAAAGTAAAAGAAAATTTCTTCTAGAGAGAGAAGCTCTCTAAGAATTTGGTGGCTTGAGAGAGGGAGAGGTGTGTGAAAAATGAACAAGGATGGGAGGTATTTATAGAGGAAGAGAAGGCTTAGGTGTCCACTTTGATGACATAAGCCACTATGTCATAAATCTTATTTTTGATTTATTTTTAATTAATTTAGGGACACATATAAAAAATAGGGTGATGAATCAGCTATTCCTAGGTTGTGGACGTGCTCCCTTATCTGTCCACCTTCTAGATGTTAATTTTATCTGTGGGTAAATTAACCGGTACCGATAAAATCGTCTAAACTTGAAAAAAATTGACTTTTAATATAAAAAAATGCAATTAAATGTAAAACTGGAAAAATGCATATTTTTCATCAAAAATAAATTTCTAATAATTAATTTTTATTTTTATTAATTTATTTCAAATTTTATCTATTTATTTGTATTTTTAAGCTAAAAAAATTCATAATAAACCCATTTAATTCAATAAATACCAATTTTTTTATGAAAATTCTAAAATTAAATATTTCACCTATAAATAAATTTAAATTACAATTTTCACCTTTTTTGGATGTCAAACCAATACTGGCTGACTTATCAAACTCCTAGAGGCATTTTGGTCATTTTACACAAGAACTCTAGAAAATTCCCAGAAAATTTTTTAAAATTATATTTTAATATATATGACATGATTCCAAGCTCAAATTGATATTTTAATGTGAATTGAATCTTTTTCTCATGTCAGCCCTTAATATTGAGAAATAGGAACAACATTGTCATTTTCTAATTTCTTCGAGCTCCAACTCGGAAAAATTATTAAAAATCAAAATTAGATAGCTCTTGAAATTTTGAGCATAATGGTGAGAATTATAATTTTGAAATTCCCTCTTGATATTTTAGAATTAATTAGTCAATTATCAGAAAAATAGTTGAAAAGCTGAAATAAGAGTGTTACATTTTTTTTATATTTTTCTTTCAGATAAAATATTTATAATTAAAACATACCTATTATAAAATTTCAAAATACTTTGAAGTAAAAAGTCTTTAGTTTGCTCTTGCAGTCAACCAGGGGTATGTTGGTCATTTGACAAATATTGACTTAATAAATTTCTGAAAATTTCTAAAATTATTATTAATTATTCTAAGCACATAAATGACTTAAAAAATAAATTTTAGACACCTCTAACTATTTTTATCTATTTTCTCAATTATCTAGTCCTTCTAGGGACAAATTGTCATTTTACCCTTTTCCAAAAATAGGGGTGTTACAACCAACTTGTCACTTTGATAAGATAAAACAGTCTGACTATTTTTACCATTCTCGTACTCAATCTTGTAGCAGTAGTCATATATGCTTTCTCGTTCTGACATCCGCACGCACATTCCTTCTTTTTCGCATAAAAATGTCTTTCCTCGAGAGTAGGTATGCGAACTTCATACATACTGAGGTAGTTTATGTTTTGATTGATGCGCAGATCACTCATATCATTGTTTGTAAGTTGTTAGTTACTGAATTTATCCAAAAGAAAGATAAAGATGATATGGGCTTAAATTATCAGATGGTTGCTTGTGAACATATTATGAATGACCAGACGACTGCATAAAAACATACTTATTAATTGTTTGTTATTATCAAAATATTTGAGGGTTATAAATTCGTCCTTTCTCTTAACAATCTCCCCCTTTTTTATGATGACAAACATATGTAAAATTTATAGAGCATATTATATGAAAAGACTTTTTGTGATGTGAGTTTTTAGTTTAGAAAGCATTTTTCATACTGATATTCTTTAGTTAAGTAGATGCAATATAAGAGAGAGATAAATCTAGACGATATAACTGAATATTATTGAATGAAACAAGACGATTTTCATATGTAAAAAAATGTTCATTGTATATAAAGAGAATACTCCCCTTAAGACTGATACTTTTCGTCTATTTATTCTTCTTTTCTTTCTCCCCTTAAAAATTTATTCTTTCTCTCCCTTTTAGCATAATCAATCAGAAGATTCAGAGTCTAAAGGTGTAGACGATGAGTCGAGGTCACCATTGAAGTGTTTAGCCAGTTTGGCTAACAGTGCTTCTGCGCGTTTGCGTTTCCTACGTTTTTTTACTAGATCAGCTTCAAGACGTTGGACTATTTGTTTCAATTCATTGAATTCTTGTCTGACGTCTGAAGATTGCGATGCAGGTGCAGAGCTGGAAGCGGCTTCATCAATGGGTTCTTCTACAAAACATAAACTGAAAACATATGGTACAAGGGGTCCACAAACCAGAAATGCCCATAGGGAAGAAAAATTTCAGAGGCGTCTGAGGGGAAAAAGATGTAGGTCTTAGGTTTGACTTATTGAAAGTTGATTTTGGGGTTGGATGTACAAGTGGAAGGAGATGGAGAGATTTGTAACTCGTGGCTGGTTGGTCAGAAAGCAGCTTCATGGCTTAACACTCTTCTACAATGAGACCCGAAAAGTGTTTGAGTGCCTGAACATGATCTTGCAATCTCTTTTGGTCTATGCTTTAAAGAGTTTGTTTTCCTTTAAGTTTGGCTAGTTGTGCAGACGAAAAAGCTTTTTGTCTGATCGTCAAGTGTCTTTTGGGATCACGTCGAAACTTTGGTTCTTTCCCTTTTCCCATAGAAATATTCTGACACTTTATCGTCTTTTGACAGCAGATGCAAAAAGAGGTCCATGGCTTCATTAGAAGCGACATTTGAGTAGCCATAAGTCTAGGCAAGCCTAGCTCAAGGTCTGGACATCTTCGTTCACATATGGCATGCTGCAAAGAAATCTACATTTTATCCCATAGGAAGTTGTTCATCACCCTCCACAACTCCTAGTCATCATCACCAATCCACCATTCTTCAAAGTCTAGACTATCTTCTGGTCGGATGGCGAGGAGGTAAGTCTTGATCCTCCTATGGCAAAACGGGTAAATGATCTTAGGCTAGTGATATGTTCTGCACATGATTGGATACTTAGAATAATTACATTTTAGCATAAAAGGAGAGGCGTGGTAGAGAGTCCCATGCTGTCTCCATATTTCACGTCCAAATGGGAAATTGGTTTTGGTTGAGGTTGGGTAGACGAAGATAGGAGCGTATGATAAAGTACTATACCTTTCCTTCTAGACATATGGAGTGATGTTGGGCTCATATGAAAAAGCTTGGGTTGCTACATCTTCAACATCAAGGAACTTCTCAACATACCCCTGGCGCACTAACAGTGGCCATTCCTCAGTGATAAGGGTTGTCCACATCCTCGGATTATTGACTTCGCCCAGTTCATAATTGATAAGAGGTTGAAGGACTTTTGGGTCGAAGGGTTTTAGTAGCTGATATTCTTTTGTTTTTCCCAACAGTGCGAGGCTCTTGTGAAAAGTATGTGACTTGTTTAATGTGCAGACATTTAGATGGAGGAGTTTCTGATCTGAATTGTTTAGGGGAGGCTTCGTCTATCATCAATTCAGCTCCTCCAGATGATTATCCTTCTACTTCAGGTAGAGTGAAGGAAACAACCCTTGCAGGCTGATCATTGCTAGGTGTAGCTATCAAGTCTACAGAAATATGTTTGAAGACTTGAGATAAAGAAACAGATTGAGGAATTTCCCAGAAAAGAGATCTAGGTAATCTACCTCTTAAGGTAGCTATGATGTCCTCTTGAATAAACAACTCTTCCTCATCAGGTTCTACAAGGGCTGTTTGTAGCGAGTGCTCAATAACCAATTGCAGCAGCGCTTCCTCAATCTGCTCTTGCGTTTCCTCAACAAGTTTCTTTTCTTCTTCTTCTTAACCCTTTTTGATTTAGCTCTGGTTTTCTTGAGTTGTTTTTTCTTTTTAAGCTCAAGTTTTAGGTATTGGAATCTTTTGGATTTGGAGAGCTTTTTGGAAGGTTGGGCAGAGGTAGCTAGTTCAGTGGTAGGTGGAGGAGGTTGTTCTGATGGAGGTTCAGGGATAGTTGTGCTTGTGGTTGTAAGAATGATGTTAATGGGAAGGTCATCGTCTAAGTCAGGTTGAGGAACTGGTCTGGATCTCAAACGAATGGTTAAGTGCTTTTGTTTTTTATGAGGGGAAGATGGTTGAGGCTGTGTTTATGGTTTAGGGTCTTGTGGGGTTGGTCTTTTTATTGGTAACTTGGGTTTTTATGGTTTAGTATGTTTGCGTTGTGGTTAGGATGGTTGAGGTTTTGTCTGTAGCAGAGGTTGAGTAGACGCAGTACCAGCAGAAGGATCAGCAAGTGATCCAACTCTGAAAGCACTTTTAACGACTTCTTCTAGAGGTTTTTTCCTTGATCAAAGCCAACTCAGGATGTTAGGCTACATATCCAAAGAAGAGATACGCAATCCTCATCTTCCTGATGATTGATACGTTGATCTCAGAACCTTCATTTTTCTTCTCCCATCCAACTTCGTTCACACCAGCTAGACGAATGATCTTGGTGAAGAGCATGGCGTATGGAATGGGGTGCTTCTGTTTGTTTTTTGCACTTTCCTTCGACTTGGCTAAACAAGATCACCAATTATCCATAATAAGTGCTGGCAGATTTACCTTCTAACTAGTCAGCATTTTATAGATACAGAACCTGTCCTTGGAGGTTACATTATCCTTTGAGCCTTTCTTGGGGAGGATAATATGTAGTAGGACATTGTGAATCAGTCTGCATTCTGGCTTCATGTCGAAGAGTATAGAAACTTCTTTAGAACATCTTTGTTGTTGATTTGTGGCCTTGGTTTTCCATACATGCTTGGTCGACAATCTCGGGGGTAATAACCTTCTCCCAGTCTTCTGTAAAAAGATCACCCTCTTCCTTACAGCCAAACACTGTAGCAATTGTGTCTGTGGAGATGATGATGACCTGATTGTCGACGGTTCTAGTGATGGTGCCGTCACTTCAGAAGCAGATGCCCCAAAGTAGGCGTACAATATGTGGTACCAGGTGGTTCATTTATGCACAAATGCTTCCCATCCAACATTTTTGATATACATCTACAGAGGAAATCCTTCTTCTTCAAGCTTTATGAGGTCAACCCATTTTCTGGCAACAAAGTCACCTTCTGGGAATCTCTCCATGGGGACAAGCTGCTTCTTGGTGGCCATTAGTACAAGTTTTAGAGATTTAGGTTTGAAAGTAAAAACGAGAGAAAGGGTTTGAAGAGTTTTCAGAGTGTGTAAAGAGAAAGAAAGAGCGATTATTTGAATAAAGAAGAGTTTTGAAAGCACTGAAGGGACGTGCATCAATGACAACTTGATGTGGTAGAGGAGGCGGCGCACGTTTCGTGGGTGGTTATCGAGAATAATCATAAAGGGAAATATCAAACTAATAGATTAAAAACTTTTCATATTCAAAGAAGAACGTGTCAGTAAGATTGAAATATAGTAAAATGTAAGACGATATAAAGTAGATGAAACTTAAATAATTGGTCAAGACGATACGTGTAAGATGCTTTACTCTTGTAATATTTTCATGTGCAAGTTTTCGAAAATGAAGTTAAAATGTTCTTCAGGTAAAGCTTTTATAAAGATATCAGCCCATTGATGGTCTATATCAAGGAACTTAATATCAAAGACACCTTTTTGAACATAATCACGAATAAAGTGATGTCTTATTTCTATATGCTTTGCTTTGAAAATGCTAAAAAGGGTTTTTAGATAGATTGATTGCACTAGTGTTATCACATAAACACAGGAATGTTATGCTCAAAGCTAGAGTAATCTTCAAGTTGATACTTTACCCATAGAAGTTGTGAGCAGCAATTAGCAACAGATACATATTTTGCCTCAACAGTCGATAATGCAATTAAATTTTTACTTTTTGCTGGCCTAAGATATGAGACATGGTCCAATGAAGTGACATCCACCACTTGTGCTTTTTCTTTCAAGTCTATCACCAACATAGTCTGCATCACAGTATCCTACTAACCTGAAATCTTTGTTTTTCTCATAAATAAGCTTAGGTTAGAAGTACCAACAAGATATCTAAAAATCCTTTAACTGCTTTTAAATGAGACTCTTTGGATCAGATTGAAATCTGGCACATAGACAGACGCTGTGCATGATATCAGGTTTGCTAGCAGTTAAGTAGAGAAGTGAGTCAATCATACCTCTATAGATAGTTTGGTCTACTGGTTTACCTAATTCATCATTTGTCATGACTACAGACGACGCATTGGTGTGCTCGTAGGCTTTGATTCATTCATCTTATACTTCTTGAGTAGTTCTTTGGTGTGGTTTTTTGTTGATGAATGTATATACCTTTCTTCTCTTGTTTAACTTGTAGGCCAAGAAGAATTTCAATTCTCCCATCATGCTCATTTCAAATTCATTCTGCATCAAATTTGAAAATCCTTACATAGAGTTTCATTAGTAGCTCCAAAGATTATGTCATCTACATAAATTGAACTATTATGAAATCCTTGTTAGATTCCTTTCTAAAAAGGGTAGTGTCTATTTTGCCTCTCATAAATCCATTTGAAATGAGAAAACTGCTTAGTCTGTCATACCAAGCACGAGGTGCTTGTTTAAGACCATACAGAGCCTTTTTGAGTTTAAACACATGGTTTGGAAGGATTGGATCCTTAAAACCAGGAGGTTGTCTAACATAGACTTCTTCCTCAATAAAACCATTTAAAAGGCACTCTTGACATCCTTTGAAAAAGCTTAATGTTTTTATGAGCGGCAAAGGCAAGCATAATTCTAATAGCTTCTAATCTAGCAACAGGTGCAAAAGTTTCAATGAAGTCTATACCTTCTAGCTGATTGTAACCTTGAGCCACCAACCTTGCTTTATTTCTAATTACCTTTCCATTTTCATCGAGCTTGTTGCGGAATACCCATCTTGTTCCAATGATGCTCTTATGTTTTGGTTTAGGGATAAGAATCCAAACATCATTTCTTGTGAATTGATGTAATTCTTCTTGCATAGCTATTACCCAGTCATCGTCTATCAATGCTTCTTCTATCATCTTAGGTTCAATTTTGAGGGTAGAGCGCAAGATGCTTGATTCTTTAGTGATGATCTTGTCTTAACTCCTTCAGCTTGTTCTCCAATGATCTGATCTTGAGGATGATAGGTAACGAACTTCCAATCCTTGTGAGAATCCTTTGTCCGATTGTCAGTCTGTTGTTGTTGAGAAGTATCTGCTAATTCTTTTACTTCGTCTGTTCTTGTTTGATCAGACAATCCTATCTGTAGATCTGCAAAATCTTCTTCCAAGTCTGATAGTCTTCTATCAGGGGTTATTATATCATTAAATTTAACATGGATAGATTCTTCTATAACAGAAGTTCTATAGTTGAATACTCTAAAGGCTTTTGATGTATTTGAATATCCTAAAACAATGCCTTTATCAACCTTAGAGTCAAATTTTCCTAATTGATCTCTAGTGTTGAGAATGAAACATTCACATCCAAAAGGATGAAAGTATGAAATGTTGGGTCTTCTACCTTTCCACAATTCATAAGGAGTCTTTTTAATTATTGGTCTGATCAATATTTTGTTTTGAACATAACAAGCCGTATTTACAGCTTCTGCCCAGAAGTACTTAGGAATTGAATTTTTGCAGAGCATGGTTCTTGCCATCTTTTGTAGAGTTCTATTTTTCCTTTCAACTACCCTATTTTGTTAAGGTGTTTTCGGTGAAGAGAAGTTGTGGAAATTTCATTCTTTTCACAAAAGAATTTGAACTCAGCATTATCAAATTCAGTTCCATGGTCACTTCTAATTATAGTAATGCAAAAACCTTTTTCATTTTGAACTCATTTACAGAATATTTCAAACACATTGAAAGACTCATGTTTGTGAGCTAGGAAATAAATCCATGTATATCTAGAATAGTCATCAATAATGACAAAGCCATACTTTTTTCGACTAAGATTAAGAGTCTTTGTAGGTCCAAACAAATCCATATGTAATAATTCTAATGGTCTAGAAATGGAAACAACATCTTTGAATTTAAAAGAGGTTTTAATTTGTTTCCCTTTCTGACATGCTTCACAAAAAAGATGAGTTTTCCAAGAAATCTCAAGCAATCCTTTTACTAAGCTCTTTTTATATAATTTTGAAATATGTTTCAGATTGATGTGCCCAAGCTTTTTATGCCTTCATCTCCTTTGGTCATTAAGCAAGTAACATTCTGTTTGTCAGATTCTCAAACTCAATCTTGTACAGATTGTTATGTCTTTTGGTAGTAAAAAGGATTGATTCGTCATTTCTTTTGACTATGCATGA
Source organism: Spatholobus suberectus (assembly GCA_004329165.1). Classification (NCBI taxonomy): domain Eukaryota; kingdom Viridiplantae; phylum Streptophyta; class Magnoliopsida; order Fabales; family Fabaceae; genus Spatholobus; species Spatholobus suberectus. Next base: position 41,717,290 of record CM014732.1, read on the forward strand.
TTCCTTATTAAAGGATACAATAAACCCACTGTCACAAAATTGACTTATGCTAAGCAAGTTATACTTTAATCCTTCAACACATAAGACATTATTTATAGATGGATGAGGAGGCTTACCAACTTTACCTATACCAATGATTTTTTCTTTTCCACTTCCACCGAAAGAGACCATTCCTTCATGTGGTTGGAGGTCTAGGAACATAGACCTTTCTCTTGTCATGTGACGTGAGCATCCACTATCCAGGTACCAGAATGAATCCCTCCTTTTCCTATTAAGGATATCTGCAATAGGAATTATTTGAGATTTTGGTACCTAAATACTTTTGGGTCCTTTGTGTTAGTCCCAATGATTCTATTTGACCTTTGTTTCCTCTTGTATTGGCACCTTTGGAATGAGTGTCCAAATTTACCACAAAGTTACAAAAAGTTGAATAAGATTTAGAAGACGTTGGTTTAGAATTTTTGTCTTTTACAAATCCTATACCAAATTTGTTAGACGGAAGTCTTTTGTTTTAAAATCGTATGGAGTTTTGAAGATCCATCCACAAATTTGGCCAGATCATGTTTCAGACTAATGATCTCTTTCTTTAGTCTCTCAACTTCAGAAAGAAACATTATCTTCTCATGATCTGAGACTTGGCTCTTATGCATTTTCTCCAGATCTTTCTTGAGTATTTTCTTTTCTAAAGTAGCTTATTGATATTTTTCTTTCTATTTCTTATACTCAAGAGCAATTATATGAGAATTAGCAAGAAGAGTGTTGTAAGACATATCTTTGTCATCAGACTCAGATTCACTATCATCAGACGAATGCAGGGAATTTTTAGAGATAGAGTGTATCTTAGATATTACATCCTCAGTATCTGCCATAAGACAGATATTAGCTTTTTCATCATCTGAACTGTTACTGTTGCTGTCCAGGTCTTCCCAAGTAGCTAGAAGATTCTTCTTCTTGTTCCTTTTCTTTGAGCTCCATCCTCTTTTCAGTTTGGGGCATTCAGCCTTAATGTGTCCAGGCTTTTTGCATTCAAAACAGATGATTTCATTGTTTTCTTCTTGAGGAGGCTTTTTGTATTTAGTGTCCTTCTATCTAGAGGATTGCTTAAATCTTCCTTTCTTCTTGAGCATCTTTTTAAATGTATTGGTTATGAAAGAGATCTTATCGTCTGTTGAGTAGCCGGAGCTTTCGTCTGAGCTCTCAAATTCATCAAACTGAACCTTCAGGGCTTTGTTCCTGGCTTTTGTCTCAATTTTTTCATCTGCTCTTCGACTTAATTCTCCACTTTTTAGAGCAGTTGGGTCATTATTTTTGACTTTTATCTCTTTTGAAGAGATGAACTTCGTGGACTTTTAGAGCTCCCAGTAACTCATCTAGAGTTAAAGTCATTATGTCCCTTACTTCAGCTATGGCTGTAGCCTTAGGTTCCCACACTTTTGGAAGACTATCCAAGATTTTGATATTGTTCTGAGCCTTGGAGAACTCAACACTGAGACTTTGAAGTCTATTTAGAATTGTTTGAAATCTTCCAAACATCTCATCAATGGTTTCTGTCTCTTTCATAGTGAATATCTCATAGTGTCTTTGAGGAGTGGTTGCTCTTCTAAGATGAGCATCTTATGTGCTTTCATGCGTTATGCGTATAGCATCCCATATTTCCTTTGCAGTTCTGCAACTACAAAATTTATTATATTCAGTTTTGGATAAGGCACAAGTTATAATATATTTAGCTTTTGCATTTTGTTGTAGCATGTTAAAGTCATCTTGATTGTACTCATTTTCTAGCTTTGCTGCAATGAGATCACTATGTGTTATGATTCTCCAGATGCTATAATTAGTGGACTTGATGTACATCTCCATTCTGTCTTTCTAGTATGCATAATCTTCTCCATTGAAGGCTAGAGGCCTTGACAATGAGGCTCCTTCAGGAATGAACTGTCCTTCAAGGTTTGCCATGTGGATCCTTTCTTTTAACACTTGTTAAGGTGCCCAACCCTTAGCAACTAAGCTTTGATACCAAATTGTAAAACACAGAGATAACACAAGAAGGGGGGTTGAATTGTGTTATAACAAATTTTTGCAATTCCTTTTCTTTTAGAGACTTATCATCTGAAGGACTTAAACAAAATAGTTTTTCAAAAACATTTTGAAAGAAAGACGAGTGCTGAAAAACGAAACTGGAATGCACACAGGAGATATACTGGTTCGTCTCACCCCAGAGACTACGTCCAATTCTTGGCAATAACCAAGTTCCACTAACTTATCCAAGTTACAAGTATTCTTTCAACAAGCCTCTTTAGGCTCAACCCAAGTAGTCTTTAACTTGCCTCTCCAAGCAAAAACCCAAGTATTCTTTTGAATCAAAGCTTCTTTAGGCTTCTACCAATTTCTTAAAGAAAAGGTTGAACGTGAGTTACCTTACCAGACGAATATACAATGAAGAACAAATAAAGTTTTACACGCAGAGAATATGAAGATTACACAATGAAAGCTTTCCAATAGTTAAAGATTTTATGATTTTGTCAGTCACTAAGATTGAGGTCTCTTCTTCTATATATAGGCTTCTCCAAAAGTATCTGTTGTGAGTGCTTGCAGGAGACAACCTTTATCTATTGAAGAGAGTTGTTAGAGCATCAAATGCAGCATTTAATGCTTATCACCAACTTGTCACTTTGATAAAATAAAGCAGTCTACCTATCTTTACCATTCTCATACTCAATCTTGTAGCAGTAGTCATATCCGCTTTCTCGTTTTGACATTTGCACGCACATTCCTTCTTTTTCGCATAAAGATGTCTTTCCTCGAAAGTAGGTATGCAGACTTCATATATACTGAGATAGTTTACATTTTGATTGATGCGCAGATCACTTAGATCACCATCTCTAAGTTGTTAGTTACTGAATTTATCCAAAGAGTGATATATGATGATTGGTTGCTTGAAATGTGTTGAATATCAAAATCGCATGAATATACTTGGTGGTTTTCTATTGGAACACCTTTTAGTGTTTTTGTTATAACTCAAGTTGTGGTTGATGAAATGAGTTGGTTCTTTTTGTAAATGAAAATAGACTCAATGGGCTATAGAATAAGCTTAAGAAGCACCTAAAAAGTTAACAAACGAATGAGTTATACCTTACACAAATTAACATATGCTGTCTAGAAAACAAGATTGAATATTGTGGACTTTTTAAGTTTCTAGAATTTTGTGTTAGGTTTTTTATAAAAGTTTTTGAACTAAAAAAGTAGGTTTCTCAAGCTTTAAGTGGATATACCATATGTTATTTTTAGTACTATTTATGATTTTTAATAATTTGTACAAAATTGGGTCGATGACCTATTTTTGCCCAGATTTTGGTTTTAGAATATTTTTAGAATAAAAATCGCTATAAATTGCACATACCAAAATTTTGAGTGTTTATTGTCAATTTGGAAAACTAGACTCAATTTTTGAATGTGATGTCAAGATTTATTGAAAATTATTTGGAACTAATCACAAAAAGTGAAAGGGAAGTTGACTGTTCTTTTAGCAGGTTAGTTAGACCTCCCTATGTTGTTTATTTAATTATGATTTTGTAGCTTTCTGCTAGGAAATGGTTTGTTATTTGTTATTCTAAAAGATATATAGTTTGCATTAAACAAAATTTGTTTACTTGTTCGAATTGATTTTTAAATTTGACCTAAAATAGGGATTGAATTCCCTTGGTTTCCTTTAAATCTTCAAAAAGGTTTTATTTGAATTAATTGTTTAACTTTTTGATTTGCTTCCAAAATTTTTTATATAATGAATCTAATTATCAAATATGTATTTCTAATTTAAAAAGTTTTTTTCACTATTTTAAATAATTATTTAATATTTTTTATAATTGAATTGAGTTTAAAACAATGATAAGGTAAATTTTAATATTTTGAATTTTTGGTAATAAATCAATGATTTTAAGCAATTATTTAAGTATAAATAAAAGTTTTTTTTTTATAAAATCCATTAAAAAAATTAATTAAAATTGATCCAAATAATTAATAAAACGAAAAGATTAATTAACCTGTTGAGTTGAGATCGCTCTAGATAGGATCTCGACTCGTTGTTGAGCAAGGTCACTCTAGAAAGAACCTTTGCTAAGTTGAGGTCGCTTTGGAAAGGACCTTGGCTTATCCTTAATGTGGATCACTCTAAATAAGATCCTGTTGTTGCAGAAGTTACTTTGGATAAGACTCTATTTTGTTGATTGAATTATTTTGATGAGGATAAGTGTGGTGCTTTAACGATATAAATGACATGCAATTGTTAATAATTGTTGACGTAGATGGAAATGTACATGCATGACTCTACAGCTTATGTTGTGTTAGGAGTATGCATGTAAGTTTGAGGCTGCTTGGTGAGACCTCATTCATAGTGCGAGAAGGGTTAATAGCGGATGGACTTTGTTAGGGATAGGTAGACAGTGCGAATCCCACATTATAGGTCAAGGTGATGTAGATCTTGTGTCGTGGTAAGACACTACCCATGTGTATCTATCCTAATAGGCCACTACATCACTTACATAGATCAATTCTGATATCCCCCACATGGTTTTAGCACATGTCATTATTTGCTGATGATGGGTGTTGGATTTTTCCATGATTAAGGGATACGTTTACCTGGTCACTCGTTATGGAGTCTCCATTGAGCAGTTATTGCATGCATAGAATTACATTCTTGATTTTATGTTAGTATATGATTTATATGGATTGGCTTTAAAACTGTGAACATGTTGAATCTTTTATTTGCTTTAAATGATTTTTTATTGCAATTATTCCATATTCCATATGCTTTAAATGAATTGTGTTATTTTTGTATATATGTTGTTGTTAGGTAGCTTATGCTTGCATTGCTTGTCTGTGTGTTTGTGATTGTGATGATTGCGGTAATTTGATATCGTGGGTGTAGATGGCAATAAATTGCATCCATAAATTGTTCAACATTGAGCTACTCGTCACCATCCAAGTGATTTCATAAGGATGGAGTATGTACTCAAAGGTGGGAGAGGTCTGTTTTGATGGCTTATTGATCATTCATTTTGTTCAAAAAAGTGTCATTGTGTCCATTGTGCCTATCATCGTTCATGACCAACTGACAAATTTTGAGGAGCCTACATGCTGCCCACCCTCTCGCATCCCACGAGGAGTGGGAAATGCTAGGGCTTATTACTTCTTGTTCTGGGGAGCTAGTCAAGGTGAAAAAGGGAGAGGCTTCGGTAGAGATCATTACTCTGCTGATAATGATGATGGTCTGTCAACATGTACTCATTGTTCCTACAGGACAAATGAGTTGCATTTATGTTTTGTATAGTTTTGGATCAGCTTAGGGAGTGAGTGATGTATTCCCCTTCCCCTTTTGTTATATATTGTAGCAGGTTCACGAGTAGTATTTCACACACCTCACTCTGTTCTTTTTGAGATACTTTATATTGATGATTGGTTGGTTTCTTTAGACGTATGTAGTAGGTGCCTGTTGATGATCTAAAGTAGTATGTTGGTAAGACTGATCCTTGACCACGCACATTTATATGGTTATCTACCTCTAATGCATGATATGTATGTATGCTATGACCCATTATGCATGATCATTTTTTTATGTTGTTGATACTTAATTGATTGCGGAAAATTTATTCACATTTTTATAAATAAATTAATAAAGAGTTTTAATAAATTAAAATAATTTAGTGGTTTAGTGATGTTAGACAAGTAGCAATAGTAGATTGTTATAATATTCTCCCTTTTGTCCTCAAGATTCTACTGATATATTTGGAAATGAGGGTTTTGAAAAAAGAAGGAAAAAAATGGCATGGATAGTAGAATTTCATGTAAATACTATTTAATTTAAGAATTTTTAAAATACAATGATAAAGGAATAAATTGTTATAAAACATTTTTATTAGATATGAGAATATTTAGTGGTTAAGAACTCCCTCATAATGATAATATTGATTTAACAAAGCAAGAGATGAGGATATATTTGTATAAATACCTTAACATCTAATTAAGCTCATGTGATATTAAGTTTAGAAACAGATTGGACTTGTTAACTTGAGAACTAATTAGGATAGACATAAGTTAGTGATTACATGCATGAAGTAAGGGGAAAAGGAATGCATAAGGTAGGGATGGAAATACCCAGTTTGCTCATCAAGGGGGCAATGGCTTGGTTCAAACATTACACCATCATACAAACATGGTATATAGGATAAATATTTGGCCCAAACTAAGAAGTGTTTCACCTTTTTGAAATGAGTGCATGTACATCACACCTATGATGATTGCCAAAACTCTGAGTGAATCTGAAATAGGCCATGGACTTGGATTTACCAAATGATAAGACTGCCTATGAGATTCAATCATAAACTACTTTGCCTCGGTTGTGTGTAAACCCCCCTCCCCCCCTTTACCTCCAACCCTTAAAGTGGTAAAATAGACTAAGCTTAATTATTAAGAAGGCTAGATTGAGGTTTTTTTTAAAGCTTGTTTAAATAAAAAAGTTAGATATTAAGTCACTTAAAAAACCTATTAGGTAAAAAATAATAATTTATCTATTTTTAGACCTTATTATGAAACAAGTCCTTAAAAAGGCTTTCAGGCCATGACTGGCTTTTAAACAAGTAAAATTGGGGCTAAAAAAACAGGCTACACTAAATACAATTTAGATTCAGGCCTTGTGATTAAAAGTCATGCTAAGCTCAAGCCTTACAAAGTTTGGTTTGACCTGTTTTGTTTCCATTCTTAATAAGAGACATAATAAAAATACTAATTTTTTATTGTTTGTATGGGAAAAAAGATGGGAAAGAAAGAACTTCTTTTGGGAGCCACACCAAAAGAACTGGGAGTGTTTATGGTTGGGTTCAATTTTCAGGCAAAAAATCATCTAAATTAAACATAAAAATAATATGCGATTTGGTTTAGTTTGATTTGAATATAATATCAAATTCAAACCAAACTAGATTGATGTTTTGCACTTCATCTTGGATCAGTTATTTGAATTTTTTTTAAAAATTTATTTTAATATGACTTTTAAAATTATTTTTAACTAGACAACTAATAAAATAAAGAGAATTACTAGCAACACACTTTATAATCACACTATTATTAGTTGAAATATATTAGAAATCACAAATTTATGGAGTTTCCCTCCTAATTTAATGAGTATCACTCCTAAATTTCTAATTTTTAATAGATTTTAATCAATAGTGGAGGGTGTGTTAAAAAGAGTGTTACTAGCAGTCCTCTAAAATAAATTGACACAATGCAAAACTAATGAAGAGTGTTAGGAACACATTCTTTTTAATTCGTTAAAATTTATTGAAAACTACAAAATTAGAATAAAGGTTCATTAATAAGATGTGGGACCCACAAAATTTTGAAATTTTCAAAAAATTCAACCAATAAAAGAGAGTGTGTTTAAAACAGTGCATTAGAGAGTGTGTTTCTTGTAACACCCTTACTTTCTTTAGAACATATTTTTCTATTTTATTCTAAATTTATTTTTGAACAATTAGATGAAAATCTCAAAATCTTGATCCTATAGTCGCGTTTGGAATTGCGATTATTATTCGATTATATTTTTTAATAATTTTTCTAAATTGGAGCCTGAGAAATGAAAAAATGATAGTATCGTCCCTAAACCTAATTATAAAATTGATTAAGATAAAAATTTATAAAATAGTCTAAATAATGAGAAAATTTTATTTTTGTCTTAAAATAATATTTTAAATAATAAAATATGATTTTATAAATTTTTAAAGAATTTTCTAGAATTTTTGTGCAAAATAACCAAAATGTCCTTAAAGGTCAATAAAACTCAAATCAGTGTCTTTTTGTTATCCAAAAATTGTGAAAAATTTATTAAAATTATATTTTTTGAAAAATAATATTTTCTGAAAAAATTTTAATTTTTTCAATTTTATTGAAATTAAAATGATTTATTTAGTGGTTTTTAACTTAAAAATACTTTAAAATTGCTAAAAAAATTAATAAAATTTTATAAAATTTAATTTTAATTCAAAATATTCTAGTTAATTAACTATAGAAAAAAAGAATAAATGGATAATATCAACTAAACTTGTTCAGCAAGTTTTCGAGCATGACAAGCCAATTTACAACCCATGTTGAGTTGTCATTAGATAAACATCACTAATTTATACTTAAAATAAAATTACTAAAATAGTATATATATTTTTAATAAGATAATATCAAAAGTGTTTGACCTTAATTTTACAAAATCCATTTCTTTCTTTTCTTCTCTGTTGGCTGAATTGCACACACACACACCATACTAATCTTTTTTTTCATTTTCTTCCTTCCAAACCAAAGAAAAACCAAAGCTTGTGTTAGAAAAAAATAAAAACCCCTTAAATGCAAGCTTGGTGGAGGATTGTAACAACACTCAAGGACGCTTTTTCACTTCCTCTATTACTTCTCTTCTATATCAAGGTATAAGTGGGGGCGGGGGGGGGGCGGGTTTCTTATCTTTTTGTCATAATGTTCTAGACATGATTTTGTTGGCTTTATATTCTCATGGTGATGTACATTTGACGGTGAAGTGTTGTTAGTTGCTTGTATGATTTTTTATTTTTGTATTGTTCATGAATTTTTATTTCATTTACTTGAATATTTTGTTGTATGGAATTGGTTTTGTGATATGTTATTCACGGATAAACAAAACCACCATGGTTTTGTTGCCGAATTATTTGGCCAAGAATCTTCTTGGTAGAAGATGAAGAAAAAATTTTATTGTTACCAATTAATATTATTATTTTACAAAAATATTTAGCATATAATTAAAAATAAGTATTTTGGTAAAGTAAAAATGAAAATTCTTGGTCTTGGAGACATGTATCATATTCTACCATGAATATCAAAAAAGTTACAACAAAAATTATTTTCACTAATTATTTGGTCTTTTTAAAGAGTATATTAATTTTATAAAAATTTAGAATATTTGTACAAGGTAAAATTTTGAAATTTTTGGATAAGAATGCTACTAGGAACATTCGGCCCTATTTTTGGTAAAGCAAGAAAAAATATTTTTACCATATAAATTAATAATTATAGGTTATTTCTTTATTTTATCTAAATTTTTAAATTGATTTAAATATTTAAAATTTCAAAATTAAAGATTTCTATTAAAAAAAATTATATTTGGCCATCGTAAAGTATTTAAGAGCAAATTTCATGAAAATAATATTTAAATTATCTTAAATATTTAAATTATAACATTTTTTTTATGAAATAAAACTATTTAAATCAATTTATAAAAATTCTCTAGTTATTTTTTTCCAAAACATATGGCTTTCGGCCAGTTTTTAAAAATCAATAAAAAATTTATTTTATAACAATTATTGGACTATAAAATATTACAAAAAATTAAATAATATTTTGTGGATAAGTATCAAATGAATGGAATTCTATAAAAAGTTTTATGAAATATATAAATTTTAGTCTAATAGAAAATTAATTTTTGAAATAATTGTTAAAGTAATTATTTTTAGTCTTTTACCAAATTAAAATCTTAAGTATAAAGATTTAGTGTTTTGATAAGGTTGGAGTCACTGAGGTCATACCCAAAGATAATGAACTGGATGATCTCTTGGTGTAGAGATAACTCTGTTAGAGATTCCAGAGAAATAATGAAGGATGGTGTCTTTAAGTTTGACATACATCAAGTCATGTGATAAGCTGATGAGGTCATGAAAACATCATGTAGTGGGGTGTGAGTTCCTAAGGATAGGGAAGTTATAGTTTGGTACACTACAGGATGAAGGCAAGGACCACTATTAAGGTTTAGAGGGTATGGTATCGAGTGGTGGGAGTCCGAATGATTAGGGTAGCACCCTAGAGTCAGGACAATCACTGAATTAGCTTGATAATCTTGACACCTGCTCAACATTGCTAGGATAGGTGTACAGCTTAGAGCTGTGAGAGCTCATTTTTCAAGATTGATGATAATGATTTCATACCACAATGAGAAGGGGTATATGAGCTCCCAATCACTTCCTAGTATTAAGATTATGGATATTACTCATCAGCAAATAAAGGTGTGGATCCATACAAAGTGTCAAGAGCCTTGGGTAGACTAGGACAACTTAGGTCAAACCCTAGGTTCTTTTTCATGTAATAGTCAGCTATGTTTTATCTTTGTGATATTCATGTAGGTCAATCTTATATACCTTTTGCGTAAGTGATTTAGAAAATAAATCACCTCATTCATATTCCTTTTTCTTTCCTTTTCTATGTATGTGTTCGCTTGATGATATAAGAAGATGGCTAAGCTTTCGATCATGATGAACATCTATCTCCAGTATAACCCATTCTAAGAGTGGGTCCATGATGATGCCTATGGGATAGATATATATCGAGGTTATCTTACAATTAGTTTCCTGTCACTATATCTAGAGATCTTTATACCTACTACTACTATTACTATTCCTATTTTGCTAACTACTTTATAATCACCTGGTTATGTCTGAGTTAATGTTGCACCACCACCATCACCTGAGGACAATGATGATGACCGTAACAACCCACCATCATCACAAGAATACTTGACCAACATAACCGTGATTCAATTTTAATTTTCATTATGAAAACTATTTAATTAATTTATTATGAAAAGGAGTGAGAATTTTTCGTATCTTCAGTTATTCTTCTATTTACTAATACCTTCATAGAATAGAAATAAAGTTTACATCAATAAACATGTGAGAAAAGATGTCTCATACTCATAGAAACATCAACACTAACATGTATAAAAAAGATGCGATGCTTCGTACACTAACTCATATACAAGAAATCAAAATAGTCTAAGGTGAAATGTGTGCGTCAATACACGCGACTAGCCTACAAATACAACTCAAGAAAGGGAAGAAGGATTATACATATGGATACTCCCAAATCTAAGCTGGTCATAAGGACTAACTCACATATCTAAAAAGGAATGACCCACTACGAATCTCCTCCCCATAGCTAAGGCTCTAGATACATGACAAGAGGAATGGCGTAAGTCGCCTTTAATACCTCCATATAAGAAGGCCTCTCACCTCTAGAGGCATTGGTGACGCCAAACCAAAGAAGCTAAGGGTCATTTAAAGGATTAAAAAGTGACTCCTCTAAGCTCTATAAGGGTGTTTGGGTCTGCTATATAAATAAAGACGATTCCTTTGTCTTATCGTCCATCGATTGTGGTGAGGTTTAGTAGGCGTCGTCCTTCAATACTGATATATACTCCCAAAAGTCGAAAGAGAACTTAGGGTCTAGGTCAAACTCCATCCATCTACTCCCACAACAACAAATCATCGTGATCATCATAGTCATGCACACATAATGACACACAAGCAAGGATAAGCTATCTAAAAACAAATGATCATAGCAAAGTAGAACATATAATCTACTAAACATAAAATTAAGCATACTTTTAAGGATAAAAAAAGATCTAATTGCATTTGTTATTCTTAATTATGTTATGATCAAATGTGCAAATGCAGATCATGATCCTAAACTCTCTATGGAAATCTAATTTGAGCGACTAGCTCGAATATTCCTTATTTAGTAAGGTCAGATTGTCTTACTAAGAGACCAGCCAAACTTTTTATCATTTTCACATCCAGGTTAGAACATTTTGTATCAAAGTGATTTTCTAAAAGTACACCTAAAGGAATTTCCAAAATAACAAAGATCATTAAAAACAAAGGTCTACACGATTTACTACGATTTTCAAAATTTTGCAATTTTCAAAAACACTTCCATACAAAAAAAGAGTATAACTATCAACTTCTAAAAACCATTAAAAATAGTAAAATATAATAAATATAGGAAAACCAAATATTCTTAGAAATCTTATTGAATCTAATTTTTAATAATTTTAATATTTTTAACAAACACTCAACCTAATCTTCCAAAATCATGTTTTAGTACAAATTGCCAATCCAGCATTTTCAGAAAGCAAGTACAAATTTCAAAAGGCATAACTTTTTCATTTCTTAACCTTTTGATGCATTTCTTGAGTCTATTTTTGAGAAAATTTTGTCTAGTATACAACAAAACAACAATCACTCAAAAATATTAACCACAGCTCAAGTTATAGCAAAACAGTGGGTGGTGTCAAGATAAAAAATGAAAAAAATAACATGAACAACAATCATACCTTCATGAAAATGTTTCCTTTCATCAAGTTGACAACTTTTAAAATATCTAGGAAATTTATAAGTCATCAAACACACCAAAAATAGTGGCACCACAATAATAACACATAAAAGGATAGCTTTTCTTACCTCCAAAGATTTAACAAAATAAGGCCTTTGAGAAGAAAATGACAAGATGGAGGGTTTTCTTTGAACTTTGGCTTGAACAAGCTTCAATAATGAACATGAATGGACAACTCAAGATACCAAAACAACTTAGGTAAATTCTTGAGCCAAAGGAAGTAAGGAAAATAGTTTGAACACAAGGATCTTAGAAGAAAGTGGAAGAAGAAATGAAAGAGGGATGAAGAGGTGTGGGGAAATTTACCAAAGCTTAAAACTCTTCTTCTTTTCTAACATACTTCTAGCACTTAAAGGCATTTTAAGAGCAAGAGAGGGGAAGATCTAGAGTGCCACGACTTTGAGCTTTAAAAAAAAGGGGGAGATAGTTTTAAAACTTGAACCAAGTCTTAACTTAAGTAGCAAGTGGAGGGTAAATAAGTAATAGGTAGAATAGGTAGGATTTTAATGTTAAAAAAAAGAAAATTAATTCCAACTTCTCCAACAAGGAGAAATGGATGGCTACTCAAGCAAAACAAGGGGTGTGGTTTTAGTGGTTTAAGTACAATTAAGGTACATTTATAAGAGTTGATGTGATTTTGTGAAGGTACTTTATGACATGATACTTAGCTAGGATGAAACTAGTCAGCTAGCTTAGGAAACCTAGTTAGACACTTGGTTTGGGATAGATATTTATAGAATTAGACAGTAAAAATTTTAAATTTCTTATACTATCAAAGAAGACACGGTCAAATACCGAAATTTATCAAATTGGATTTAGGGTTTTCGACATTCAAACTAATTAAGGTAATTTAATTGGAATTATAATATTAATGAGTTTATGACTCACTAGTATATCTCAAGGTATGTTTGATCTGCCTCTGTAGTAATCAGATAGTCAGTTCTCTTTATCTGACAGGTTTTTCGATAATCAGTCCTGAGTAGAAACACGATAAAAGCCAATGTTCTAAATATTTCGATGAGGAAAGCTATCAAACCAAGTAGGATCTAATCATAATTAATAATTAATTAATATTAAATTCTATCATCCCATATTATTCATCAACTTTATAGATAAATCCTTACTTAGCATGTATCATTATATACTAGATTCTACTAATAATTCTCTGTAAAACTTCAAAACAAGAACAGATAACATTTTTAATTATTTATTTTTCACTGGAACTTGAATTTAGTTCCTCTTCTTAATCATTCAATCACTTAATTATGGATCAACATGCTGCAAATTTTACACTACCAGCTTTCACAATGTACCTCTACATTGTTGAAGTCCGAACAAGCTCAATTTTTGTAGAAAACTCTACAGAAATTTAAATAACAAGAAACCACTTTTAATTGTTCACTTAAACTTAATTTAAATTTAATTTCCCTTTCTAAATTATTAACCATTTTTTCACAGATTATAAAAGACAGGTTTTACAATGACATACTTTTTTTTTGGTGAATATGATGGTGACGTATTGATAACCCCTATGGTAGACTTCTTTGATCCACCCCTATCTCCTGTGGTTATTGCTTTACCTGTTCATGACTTTGACCCCGTTCCTTCTCCTGTTCTAGACTACAAGGCCAGAATGGGAAATGGATTGTGTCACTTTCTTCATCTTCATCCACATCTTCAGACCTTGGGCAACCGTCTTAGGTACCCACTGGACATGCTTAGTATGCTATAGATGTGGAAATGGATTTTAAAGAGATAGAGACGAATTACAAGGAGGACTCCTTCTAGATGGAGATGGGTGGATTAGACTGCTTTTTGTTGACTCTATAGATGGGGGGTTAGATATATATAGTGACTACTCTGATATAGGCCCTTGTCTTTTTGATTGTATATGAGTGGGTAGTCAGTCTTTTGATGATGCATATATTATTATAGTTGTTATGCCTATGTTTTGGATGATTGTATTTGATCCTGATGACATTAATACCTTATGGCTAAATATGATTGATGTATGATCTTATGATGATGATGATGATGATATATGCATGTATTATAGTAGTTGTGTACTATTTTATTTTTTGTTATTACATCGTTGATAATAAATTATACACTTTATAAATGTAAAAAGTTAAGTTTTCAAACAAAAATTTTTTACTCACTATTTTAAATAAAGGAGAAAATATTAAATAATAAAATCAATTAAAGTAAAATTAACCTAATAAGTTATTGAGCAAAGGGTCAATGTGATTGAGTGACACGTTCTTAACATTTCTCTTTCAGTTTTGATCAACCCTTGAAAAGGACATTTACGTAACCATAAGCAATAGAATAATGAAAGATCACACATAATAATAATGATTATATATATATCATTGAAACTATCTATAATTAAATCTTTGACCCACATATATAGTCAAAACCATTAGTCCAAGCAAGATTAAGGAAAGAATTAGATTTTACGAGGTATAATAAAACAAATAATATAAACATATTAAAAATGTAGTTTAATTTGTTTTGATCAATTTTAATAATAGAAACTAAAATAAAAAATACTATTTTTTGGTTTTCAATTTTTTTATTTATAAATTTGATTGGTTTTTTTATGTTTTTGAATCAATTTGATAGTTTAAAATGGTTCAATTTGGTTTTGATCACGTCTAAAAAAAACTTCTCCCATTAATTGGAGGGAGAAAAGTTTATTTCTTTTTAGTTTTCTTAAAAAATAGCATCATAGGTTGTGCAATACACATCATAAATTTTATTTTTATATAATTAAAATTTATAATAATAAAATATTCTTGAATATATAAATTAGTTTATAATTAAAATTTGTAATAAATATTTTTGAGCATATAAATTATATTTTGAATTTATGATAAATAATTTATATTGTGATACAATGTTATTTTTAATTATTGACAATTTCTTTTAAAAAATTACTGAATTCAATTTAGAAATAAAAGATGTAAAGGATAGATTGAAAGAAATAAATAATTAAGAAAATAACATATACCAATAAAGATAAAATGAGTATAATTGGAGATGATTTAGAAAGAATTTTTTTGGACTAGTTGTTAAATCAAATTAAATTTTAAAAAAATAAAAATACATTTGAAAGAAATAAAAAAATATGAAATATAAAATCAAATACTCAATATATAGAATTAGGATAATACATGTAACTCAACTAGTATTTTAGTTCATGCAATGCACAGAGTAGATGTTTAACTTATATAACTAGAATTTATAATAGATAAATGATTTTGAATATATCATTATATTATGATCAAAATTTGTAAAAAATAAATATTTTCGAACATATAAATTATATGTAGATTTATAATAAATAATTTATATTGTGATACAATGTTATTTTTAACTTTTGATAATTTCTTTTAAAAATATTAAAATTAAGTTTAGAAATAAAGATGAAAAAGATAAATTTGAAAGAGATAAGAGATTAAGAAAAATTTCTAAAAACACTCTTGGTGAAGAAAAACCCATTAAAATGTTCTCATTGAAGAATATCTCCTGAAAATACTCTCGTTCAATATAGTTATTCTAATTTATAGAGAGAGAGGATAAGGGTGAGAATAACTCCTAAAAACATTTAGGGTGTGTTTGGGTGGGAGATTTTAAAAGGGGAAAGTAATTTAAGAAGGAATTTAAAATTTTTATGGTAAAATTCAATGTTTAGATATTTTACTAGAAAGATTTTAAAATTTTGAGAATTTTAATTAGAAATTTATTTGACTAGGAAGAAAGAATTTCAATTTCAGTGTGAAGAGAGAGAATTTGAAAATTCTCTCTTAACTTGTGCATCTTGTTCATGGTGGCCTCACTACTCTTGCTGCGTTCTCGCTGTTCATTCTCACCTCTCTCTCACTCTTGCTCGACGTGTCCTCTAATTCTCGCGACTCTCTCTAGTTCATCTTTCTCTCCCTCTCATATCTACATTTCTTCTTTAATCTAGGGTTTGTGTTTTTTATTTGTGTTGCCATTTTTTTGTGGTTATGATTGTTACTGTGAATTATTATTCCTTTGTTTATGGTTTCTATATTTTACCTATTTTTATTTTCCTAATCGATGTCTTCTTTACAAGCTAAGTGAATTTTTCTGTGAGATTTTTCAATTATATAATTTGAATACCCCGCATTCAATTTCTAGGGATTTTTTTGTGACATTTGTATATCTCGCATTCAATTTATATATTTCTCTAAGATTTTTCAATTGTAAATTTGTTTTCCTTCTTAACATCAGGAGTCCCTCACACTACAACTTTTTGGAAGTTTAAAGCTACTTGCATGATTGAGGTTTTTGTTTGGATAGCAAAAATAGTAGGATTTATACTGATGATCTTTTGTAGTTGCATAGGCCACATATGGCCTTGTCTCCAAATGTCTTTGTCATTATATGTGTTGAAAGAATTTGGAAATATGGATAAGTTGTTTGGGATGTTTGGTATATAGTGGAATTAATCTCCCACACTTATATATTTTTTTCTTACCAATTATAGAACCTTAGAGAGGAGAAGAAGGTCAATGTGTCCATTTGCAAGCATGTGATGCATTTAGTTAGAACAAATTTCTAGAATTTTAAGTCAGTAGCTGCAGCTAGTAAATCTTCTTTGAGATGGGATAGTTCTATGTACATTTTTTGCATTTTTTACTGATATTTACAGCGCCGAAAAACTTGAAGTAAAAGACATGAGGAAAAAGAATTAGGATGCCTTTTTCTTCACATGGTCCCTTAGCTTTTTAGTTGAGTCTGTCTTGACCTTTGCATCAATGTTAGGGCATCGATGGAAAAGAATACGAGAACATTATGGTTTTTGTTTGTTTAGTTGTTACTTTTTTTTTATGGTTTGGGTTTTTTGGTACTTGGATTGTTAGTCACAAATTCAAGGTACTTGATTCCAAGCATTTACAAGTGTATTTGTTTCAATCATGAAGAGGGTGTTTGGTAAATGTTTTAGAACAGGACATGGCGTTTTATTTATGTGTATGCATTTTAAAAGTAAAACATGAGATCATAAATTCAAAATGGTATATTTCAGTTCCACTAAAAAGGGAGGAACCAAGGAAAACAAAATAGATCCTTTTTGCTTGTGTGTCAAATGTTCCCAAAGTGTATAACCTGACACATTAATCATTTACTATGTTCAAATGATCATTTTAAGTGATTTTAGTTTCTTTTGTGGCAATAAAACAACCATATGTTATTGCAGTAAAATATTCAACAGAATTCATTGATGTTTTATTCCTCTTTTTTTCTTTCGTTTCCTTTGATTCTGTTTTTGTTTTGTCTCTCTTTATACATGGTATATCACCTAGTGGGATAAGGCTTTTTTGTTGTTGTTGTTGTCTCTATATATTGTATACTATCATGATCGGTGTTTACTTCATTTCCTAGCTTGTTGATTTATAGTTTTAAGAATTTTGTTTGTGGGATTTATTGGGTTTAGTACTTTGCAGAAAAGATGGCCTAATTTCTTTTCATCTGAACTGACATTTTTATGTGGTTTGTTTTTAACTTGAAGTGTATATGTTTTGTAAGTTATATTGACACACATTATTTTATATATAAATAGTTGTTGATGTAAGATGTATGTACGAAATTTGATGTCCTAAGATTGCTCCAGACTTGTAAGGGAAATTTATATGAAATATATTCCTTTTTGTAGGATCTATAACTTATTTTATCAATGCTAAATCTTGGGTCCAGGTTCTTCCTATTTTAGGTGGTAATAGGAGCTTGATTTGACATTGTTAGTAAGAGAAAACATCATGTTCACGTGATGCTTGTTAAAACAATGGATATTTATGGGATTTGATTGTTCCAAAATTAAGCTTAATTATATTATATTATTATTATTGATCTTGTTCTTCTAATTGTTCAAGAAGAATTGAACTTGGATTTGTTAATTATATTATCCTCCTCCTCCTTCTATAAATGTTGAACTCGAGAACAAATACACTAAACTCGAAATAAATTACAGAATTTTTTTAGTTTCAAGCATGAACACACACACAAGGTGTTAGGAACCTAGATTAGAAAATAGAAGAAAGAAAAGAAAGATGGTATTTCTTGATTGCAAAAGAACAAAAAATAAGAAAGATAATTCTCCTTCAAAGATTTCTCCTTCATAAAAGATTACATTTCACAAAGAGCAAAGCTCGGTTTTCAGCATGTGTTTGGAGTGGTGGTGCATTAAAAGCAAATTGATTATCTTTCCACGTTCACATTCAAAGCAACATTTTACCACTTTCATTTTTTCATGGTTTTTATGCAATTTTTGCCACTTGACTGCATATCCAAACACGCTTCAAATGAATAAAGTAGAATGGATCCTTTCCTCTTAATTCTCCCTATTTGTATCTAACTAATTCCTATAATTGATCAATTAAATACTTTAACTGCTTTTTTCATGAATTTATGCTCATAGAAAGCTGGAATTTATATTCTATTTGTTGTTATTATGAATTGTTAATGGGTATTAATGTTGTGCTATATGTTGTAGATCTTCTAGAAATGGACACTAATACAGATACTTCAATTGCTTCAAGGAAACATAAAAGAGATGAAGAGGAGAAGGAGGAAGAACTTGAGCAAGCAGTATTCGTTGTTGTTAGTGTTGTTACATGCTTTTGGATGTAATGGCTTGGTATCATGACAAGTACTTTGTTAAAGAACCAACCCAAAATTGGGAATTGGAAAGTCATAATTTGCTCAACCATCTATATAGGGGAGCAGAAAAGGATTGCATTGAACAACTAAGGGTCATTAAAAGGGAATTTTTTAAGCTTTGTAGAATTTTATAGGAGAAAGGGCAACTAGTAAGAACAAGAGATGTCCCTACAATAGAAGCAGTGGCAATGTTTTTGCATATCCTTGCACACAACCTAAAGTATAGAGTTGTGCATTTTACTTATTATAGATCCAAATAAATAATAAGTAGGCAATTCTATAATGTACTACGAGCTATAATGAAAGTGAACAAAGAATATTTGAAGTTTCATAACTATAATTTAAAGGGCTCAAAGGCAAACAAATGAAGGTGGTTTGAGGTAAGTTTGTCATTTTTTTAATAATTTTAAGGCTCTTTAAGGGATTACAACTGATTTATGATTTTAAAATGTTTTTAGAATTTGATTGGAGCACTTGATGAGACACATTTTGTAACACTCATTCATATTAAATATAATTCGTATTAATTTAGTTATTAAGTTTAAGTAGCTACTACTACTACTACTAATCCTGTATATAAAGATCAAATAACTAATTCATCAAGACCAATGGAAATAGATAAGTTAGTCAATTTCAATTAATAATATCATAAATTTAAATTTCATTTCAAAAATACCCATAGAATTAAATGATTTAAATGGTTGTTATATTTAATGACATTACTTGTGATGCAAGGGATAAATTTCTCACCAATGAGTGTGACATATATTGTTAATGGGTCAATGAATATGCATTTATTTGCATGGAGAATGAATAGGCGTCTCATTAGTAAACTTTACAATAACTTAAAGCTTAAAAGAAAATATAATTAATTTATACATTTGAAAATGGCTCTATGTTTCTTATAATTAGCATAAAAAAGCACTCGTTTGTTTCTTATATAAAAGATATAAAAGAAAAGTGTAAGTATTTTTTTATTTTTATTATTCCTTTTTTCTTTTATTTGCTATAAGCTCTAAATTTAAATTTTCAATAATTTTAAATTTTGGTTCTAGATTGGATTTAAATTATTGAAAAAAATAAAATTATAGAAAATTTTCAAATGTTTTAAAAAATGTTTTTTAATTTTATTATAACAATGGACCTAATAGACCTGAATTGTACCAACTCATTTTTTATCAGGTTGATTTGGTTTGAGTTTGATAAAAGAATTTGTCAAAACTGAACCACATTGAACCAAATAATTTTGGTGGGTTGGGTTTCTATTCTCTCATACAACTGAACCAAACTAAACCATGTTGAACCAAATAATTATTTGAGGCCCCGTTTTTATTTGCAAGCTTCCAAAGGAAGCCACACTTTTATTTATAAGCTTCCTAAAAGAAAAGCACAATATGTAAATTTTAATTTTAGTCCTATAAAATTCAAAATTTAATTTTAGTACTTAATTATTTTTTTATCTTATTTTAGTCATTTTTAAATTCTCTAATCTATTCTTCATATACTTTTATGTTCATCTCACCAACATCATATTGTATCATATAAACCATTATAAGATGTTAAGGGTGTCAAAACTTTTATGAGAAAGCCTCAAATTTTTTTAGAGTTGACATGTTTCCTGGTTAGATTCTTTTGCAAAAGGCCTTCAAAAAAAGGGTAGCTAGATATGACATTGGTATCCAAGCCAAACTTGAGAATTTTCACTATTGCACAATGTTAATTATAATAAGGCAAACAAGTAAAGGGATGTCACATCCTTTCAATCCTTTTGGGATACCTAACTCACCCAAAAACTTTATCCAATAGGAAAGCTATAACATCCTGTTTTTAGTGTGCTAGATATAAAGTGCTGCATGATGTGTGTATATATGTGTGAATGCTATATGTACCTATTGTGTTGGTAGTATGTGTTATATGTATATGGGATGCGTAGGCGGGTTACGTGATAATTAGTGATTTAATATCACTAATTGTTGGTAGAAGCACTAAACACATTGAAGCTTGTTTAGAGCCAAAGTGGTCAATCCAAAGGATAAGTACTACTTTTTGAGAAGTCTAAAAATATTAAAATGGTAGTGACAGGATTATTGTTCAATCCTATTAATCCTTGAATTTAAGACTTGCTTATACATTTTATTTTATTCAATTCTAAATTAATTGATGATGCTATATTCTCATTTTTAAAATAATTATTTGATGATCTTGAATTATTAAAGCATTGTTTTTTATTGATCAATCCTATGTCTACAAATGAATTCCTTATATTTTTCTAGTTAAACCTAGGTGTTTAAATTTCATTCTTTTTCATTGTTGTAAAACATATGAAACCACCTTATCCATTGAACCTGTGGTATCCTCCTAACTTAGCCAGCACATTGACACCTCCCTAAACCCAACTTCTTTAGCACGTTGATATGCCTTCACCCTTTTAATTCTCATTCTTCTCTTGCGTAAGTCACCCACAAAGCACCTTTACATCCTTGACATCTTTTTCTTTCTCGGTTTTCTTCATATACCACGACCTATACTTATTAAAGTCACCCACAACTCTATTCTCTCTCTCAACCCTAACAACCAAAGCCACCCTTGGCTTTCCTTCTCCATCTCGTGGTGCAGCACAAAGCAACCCATGACCTTGCTCTTCCATTTTGTAACCACCGATCAACATCCTATAACCACCCTTGCTCTCATATTTTCCCTCTCGAGGTTCAAACTGCCACCATCACTGAGAGCCCAAGCTCAAAATCGTGCTCCTCACCCCTTTGCATGTGTCTCGAGTTTGAGCATCCCAAGCTCAAGCTCAAATTCTATTCAGTGCAAACTTGTCTATTTGAGCCTATGATCGTATTGTCTTGGTAAGTCTTCAATCTTTCACAATCCTTCATTTTTTCTTCGTCTTATTTTCTCCCGCTTTCAAAAAATGAGGCTTTATGATGTCGTATGACTGAAACAAGCCTATAAGTTTACTCCTTACAATTTTTTGATCACAATGATCGAACCACTTTTACAAATCAATGATGTTTCTTTTTTTTCCTCCCTTAGTCGCATGTTTATGAGCTTGGGCGTGGGGCTCGCGACTATCTAATCCCATATGCAACCTAGTTTTCGTATATTACTCACTGCACTTTTCAATTTAGTAGGTCCTGATTGTCATTCTAAGCATTAGTGAAGAAATTACATCGATTGAATGTTTGCAGCTTGTGAAGAGTGAGGAGTGAAGAGGAAGCACGATGCACTCCTGAAGTCCCTTAAACATCTGAGGTAAAGGGGAATGAGGGGTAATATGTGAAGTTGGCACAAGGAGACAGTTAGGAATTCCCCACTCTAGACGTTCTTCGGGGTTCGGTGTCAAAGAGTTGTCGTGATACAACTCATAATTGGACTTTGTGGGAATTGAATTATGTTTGAATTTTAAGTTTGTCATTACTATATGTTTGTGATATAGTTAGCAAGGTGGGGAAATTAGTAATATTAATGACTGGGAATGCACGAATCCCAGCTCAAAGCAATTAGTGAAATTGCTTAAGGACACTTTTGGTTTTAATGTGTTTCGTATGAGTGTGATTTTGAAGTATGATTGATGAATATATATATATATATATATATATATATATATATATATATTTGTAATTTGAATTTAGTATTGCTTGCTATTATTCAATTACTTGGCTCAATTTGGAGTTTTTAGATTAAGATTGGATATGAGTTTGATATATAAGTGTAATTATGTCATGGGTAAGATGACTGAATTTGTGCATGTGATTGTGTACGTATGTGGAGTGGCTACTAAGTTGTGATGATGTAAAATTGCATTTGCACCCTATTTACAATCTATTTCAAATGGATTTAGGAATGGAGTTAAGCCATACTTGTGAAATAAATGTGTTATAGTCAAAATTTGTTGGTTGTAATTGCATTATGAATCCTTTGTTTTCAAAGTTACTATGCAAATTGTGTGATGAGAATTTGATGTTGATATTTTATCACCTTGTAGCTGTGTATCTTAACTATCAAACCCAATTGACCTCACTTAAGTAGCTATTTTCTATAATTTATACCAATATTTTCTTTGAGGCATGTTTTATGTGGTTTTGGAGTTTGAACAACTTAGATAACATGTAGTTATGAGTGGTTAAATGGAGTTGAGATGCATTATTTGAGTTTGAGGGATTACAATTCTATTTTGGAATGTTTAGGTAGCACCTAAGTGTGAGAGGTTGAGTCTTGCTTGCTATATGTTTATATGCTATGCCGGATGGAGTCAATGAACTGAATATGTATTGCTGTTTTGTGCTACTAGATTTTGCCTTATCTTGCAAAAATTGCTTAGTGGCTACAAGCCTTAAATTGACATGTCCTTTAGTGAAATTGTAGATATATGTGCCTTTTTTGAAATGCAACTGGTCCTATCTCATTTTGAATTTTCTATGATTTAATGGTGATTTTTCTAGTGCAACCTGTTTTGTGAAATCATGAATTTGACTTATGAGTAAAAATGCACTATTCTATATTTGTTTGAGTGTGATGATGATTGCACTGCATTTTTATGTGAATGTGGACATCTTGATAGTTCTAAAGGACTTAGGATCAACTCAATTGCATGACTAGAGAATTAATGATGAATTTCTAAAAATGAGTATAGAGATGTAATTTATTTTGAGATTCTATTTTGAGATATAAATGATGGAGGAGAATCTTTGGTACTTTTTGAGTTTATAAAATTATGGGAAAAATCCCAATAACTTAAAGTCTTGAGAAGGTATTTGAGGAGTCTTAAGTCCAAATATTGAGTTTTATATTTTTAGGATTTTTTCTCACCTAAGTTGGTTTTAATGAGTATTCTAAATGTTTTGATTTTGAAATTTTGATTTTCATGTGTTTTGGGCTTTGGATGTCATTGGGGTTGAGTCTCCAAGATATCGTGGCTATAACGATAATGTACAAGTGTTCTTCTACTTATGTTTTATCTAATCAATGAGTATGTTTTGACATATGTATGCTTATCTTACTAAAAGGAAACCTTATATTTTTTTCTATCAGAGTTCTAAACTATTTCTATAATACTGCTTAATTCTTGATACTCATATTTTTCCATAACTAGTGAGGTTGGACTAAGGATTTTGTAAACTTTTTTATTAAATGCTTAAGAGTTAGAAAGTCCATTATGAGGAGGAAAGGGTAAGAAAGAGTTTTGAGAATTCCATCCCATCCATCTCATCTTTATAATGCCAAAGATAAAAGATGTGAAAATACTTATGCATCAAGACATTAAGACTTGCAGATAGTCCTTTATGAACTTATAAGCCTAAAGGACAAAATGCCTCATACACAGGTGGATGTCCCATAGGGACTTATATGAGGAAGTCTCATAATGAGTTGAGACAATTATATAAAGAGGTCTCATAATGAGTTGAGACATATTTTGAGGAACACTTATAGAGTAGAAATGCTTCATACGGAGTGTAAAAATGCCTATTATGGGGTGTATGGAGCTAGATATGAGGTTATGGGTACCCTATGCATATTCATGCATAATTGAAAAAGATAGAATTGATTGAGGTAGGTTCCATGCATAACATTCATATAAGGAACTAATCCTTGTGATGTGTAATGTGATTGATGAATATGCTGTGATGCAATGAATTGACTGTATGTTTCCTATATGCTTATATTTTTATGGTGATATAGAGTTTATGTATGGTAACCTATATGCTATTGTCCTCACACAAATGTATGTATGTTGCTATTTGTAACTTGGTATGAAGGAAGGTAGTTTGTATGCATGACTCTGTTCATATATGTTATCTTTCTTGCCTTCTTTCATATATTACCATAACCTCCCTCCTCCTTTTTTTGTGTTTATCCTTTGCTTATTTGTTATAAGCAGTTGATGGAGGAAACGAGTAGCGAGCGGTCCAGTTTTGTGCTCGTGGATCTTGTTGGTGCCTTTTTCTTTGTTGTCAGTGATGTTTATGTCTATATTTCTTGTCTATTACTACTTGGATGTTGGGGACCTTGCCAGATTAGCTCTTATATTTTGTTGATTCTATATATATTTAGTACTTATATTATCATGGCCAAGGGAGGCCATGTTCCTTTCAAAACATCCACTTTTATTATGACATAGGTGATTACAAAACTATTTATATCGTGATGTTTGCATGACTTAGTCCCCACACTCTTTTGGATCTTTTAATACTTTCTATTCATTATAACTATTAATCAGGTACCTGAGGAGATTTTAGTAATTGATTCTTTGTTGATAAGTTGTATGAAATTATGAAATAAGTATATGATTTTGATATACAACTGCTTATCAGGTACCTGTTGACATTTAAGCCAAGTTTCCAGCTATTATGTTGTGCCTGTTGCGAAATTAACAACTATACTTTGATTTTATCAAGTGGTTTTAAAAATGCATTCCATGAAATCCTCACCTTTCGAAAGCATTCATTTCTTTTGTCAGGTGTTTCAAATTTTTTTCACAAATTTATATACCTTTATAAACAACATCATGATTTCTCACTAAAACTTGTTAAGATGTTAAGTCTTATTCTCGACGGGTGCAGCAGTGGTGATCCCCCATAAAATCTCTAACTAATTTTACTTTGTTGTAATTGATATTGTGCAATAGTGAAAAATATCATATTTGGAACACATCAACACCAAAGAAATGTAAGACCTCTTTCTTGATATTAGTAGTTTTGTTGAGGTTGTTTAATTAAAGTTTCAAGTTGGAACTCTATTAGTTACTAAAGGGTGTCAAAGAACATGCATTAGATGTCTTAACACTTAATTTGGATTTAAGTCACTCGTTTGTTAATAAAGTATGCCACATGGTCTGACTTCCATCTTTGTTACTAATCCCTAGTAATGGTTTGAATAATACTGTGTGTTGATGTTGGTGAGATAAATGTGGAAGTGGATGGAAAAAATATTAGAGATTTCAAAATGAATAAAACAAGATGAAAATAATTAATTACTAAAATTGAAAATTAAATTTTATGGGGATTAAAATCAAAATTTAAATTCAATGGAAACTAAAATAAAAATTTAAAATATTTTTAAGGAGAATTTTTTTTAAAATGACACAGGCAACTCTTATCACGTGACCACCATGTAGATGTCACGTGATTGTCACATGATATCCATGTTACATAAATTGTCACATGGCTAATATGTAGGTGTCACATCACTGCAATGTCACCTAAGGTGTTCACATGTATAATGACAACGTATAGTTTAGTTAAATACATAAGCACTTAATAGTTTTAGTTTAACCACAAAGATTAAAATGACTAATGAAAATTAAATAAGGGACCAAAAATGAGTGAAGAGTTTTGTAAAAACTAAAATAAGAAACTTGAAATTTTATAGGGACAAAAAGATATTAAACGATTAATAAAAGAAAAACATATTAAATAATTAAATAAAAATAAAAATAACAATAAAAAGGTTTTCATCATATTTTACATATTTTATTTTGAGTTTAATTTCTATGCAACGTAAGGATTTTTATATTATCAATTAATAATAAATTATCTTAGGTGTAACTTTTAAAGTAGTTATTATAAAAATTAATAAATTTATCATATATAATAATTTATAATTGAACGGCAATGTAAAAAATCTTGACATTGTTCTATTTAAATTCTTTTGTTTTTTTTATTAATTTATTTTAATATTTAATATTTTTAATTTATACAACTTAATGACATATTGCATTTTTATTATACTTTCATTAATATTGAATAAAATAACGATAAGAAACTTAATTTAAATTATCAAAAAATGCTTGCATTTTTTTTTCTATCTATGAATCACTTCAGGCTTCCGTCATTTCTAACTCTTTTATTTATTTATTTTTTTAAATTGAGCAATCGACAGTGGAAAGAAACGGGAATTGAATCAACTTTTTGAAATGAAGCGCGTACCCACCTATGCCGTTAGATCATACTATCAAACCCAACATCTGTTACTCTCCCATTCTCTCTCGTAATCGTTTCTGCGAAACACATTGGTGCCCTGTCGCAGCACTACAACGACGACTATCTTCACAGGGACGAGATGAGAAGGAAGCAGAGAAAGGAAAGAAGAGAAAGGCGGGGTGAGAAAGGAGCGACGAGACGAGGAGTAATTTGTTTTGTTTTCTAGTTTTACAGAATCACATTTTCCTTTTCTTTTGTTTTCGTCTTACGTTTTTGATCTCTTTCGCGGTTCCGTGCCGATTTTGTGACTTTCTTTTTTTGACTTTTCGAGAATCATTTTTTGTATGTTTTCTTGGGTTTAAGGTTTTGCGTTCAGCATTCAGCGTTCAGCGATGTGTGATGCTCGAATTTAGTGATTTCTTGTTCTTTTATGTTTTCTTTATGTTTGTTCAGCGAAGGTTTTATATTGAAATCATGCCATTAATTAGATGTTTACTTTCTAACTTGTTTAGGTTTGAAACATGTGACACCAATGTACAATCACCATCAGGACGTGGGAAGAGAGTTCGAATTTCTGCTATCAGTATCTTGAATGTATATGTCAGTGCAACAAACCTTGAATCCTTTGTGGGAAGCATTCTTTCATGGAGACAACAGTTAGATCTTGACCGGAAAGCATTGAAGCTAAATGCGGTCAAATTCTGAATCCTTTATACATTTATCCTTAAAAGCTCACAACTTTTAGTTTCCTTTTCTTTTTTAAGGTTTCTTTTTAGAGTTTTCTTCCTTCCTTATTCCAAAACTAGATAGTGTAACTCTCCCTTTTTATTTCATTTTTCCCATGGGTGATATTTTTCCTTTAGCACTTGCAAATGGAGTTTTGGGTAGTTGAAGGGAATAATAGAAACAAAGGAGGAATAAGAATAGCTATAAACTGATTTAGGTACTGCAAATGGCATTTTGTATATTTGGATCGATGCTCTCTGCTTTAATACAGGAGTTTTGGCTAGGTTCTTTGGTTATTCGCTTCAGCCAACAGGATGTGACAGCATGGGTTGCTCAAATTTAATGCTTCTCACTGGCTATTTTCTCTTCCCTTCTATCAATTGTGGTTTCTTGCAATTTCTTTTTGGCTTCTCTCTCATTCCTAGGTTCTTTCAATATGAAATGTTGCCTAGATGTGTGAACTGAATAATAAAAATGAAAAGAAAGGTCTGTATAGTTATAAAGAATTTCCATTTTACAGGATGTGTGGATCACAAATGGGAATGTGATTTTCTTGACACGAAGTTGCTTTTATGTGCAACACCACACATTGTAGCTTACTAGTTAAGTGGCTATTTCCAACTGCTTATTTACCATGTAATATGTACACAACATGGTTCATAGTTAGTTATGTAGTAATGTCGGCTCTAATGAATAACTCTGTTGTGTTGCCAATTGCTTAAGGCGCCACAGTTGTCAATAACATGTTTAACTTTGGAATTCAAGCCCCATTTAGTCGATTATGAATAATTGTTGCTAGGTAGGGTAGGATCCAACATTAAGGCACCGCTTAACTTTTGCAGATCCGAGGTAAGATCTTTTATCTTCAAGTAAATAGTCATCCAATGAAAAATCTCTTGTAGTTGCTGTCCTTCACTCAATCACATCCAAATGTACTTCTACCAATGAGAGTATCATTCATTGTTTATGGGACTGCCTCAAGTCCTATCGCCTCCATACGTATGTGCATATTATTGATGCTATTTTAAGTTTGAGTCTTGCTGCCCTAAGTGTCCTTATAATTGTTGATTGTAGAGTGCTTGTGAACAAACACCCTGTTCTGGGGGTTACTCAGACATTCAACCCTAAGTCAGCTTACTTGCCACCTATCTCAGCTAACATAACTGTTGAAAATTAGAATAGGATATTCTGTAGTTATTGTGTATAGGAAAGTATATTTGATTTAAAGAAAAATATATCTCATTTAGAGGAAACAAAAATATCCTCTCATTATGTAGATTTAATATTATAAACCTATATAATGAAGTATCCGTGGTGTTGTTGAACACACGGTTTCAGCATATGCCTTTCATTTCTACTGCTTCATATGGTATCTAGAGCTTGATGGAGGCAACCTTGGAAACTGTGCCTACTCGGTGGACCCACTGTCCTCGGTGACAAAATATTTTCATTGCCAATTTTTTTTTTCGATGAAAAACCCCCATTTTTTTGGTAGCCGCCACCGGCTACCAATTCTTTAGCGACGTTTCCAATCACCAACCCTACCCCAAGGTGCGCCTTGGGCCGATCTATCCAGTGCTGCCACTATCACCTTCATCCACCCATCCACGCACCTTCACGTGCGTATCTGCCATGCACCCTTCCCACCCCTCTATCGGCGCATAACGGTGTCTTTCCGGCTGTCCTTCCTAGTGCGGTGGTCGCCCTTACTTGCTCAATCCAACCCCGGCCTTCCCTTCTTCTTTATCTATCAGTGCCCCTGGTGCTGTTGGGTTTTACAGTTCGCTCATTGACTTTTTTTCTGCCCCTGGATCTCATTTTTTTTATGGCCTCTCCTGTTTCTGCAGATCCTTCTGAGCTCGATGTCCCCATTCTCTCCAATCTTGTCCTCTCCACTAAAAAATTGGATGGTTCAAACTATGCTACTTAGGCCTCGGACATTTTGCTTTGGATTAGCAGACAAGGGTACAAGGACCACCTTACCACTAGTGTTGATTCTGTGGCAGCCAGTAATCATGCCAAATGGGAGAAGACAGATGCTCAACTATGTAGTATCATTAAGTCGACCCTCTACCCGTCTATCAAACCATTCTTTCAGCCTCAGGTCACGTGCGAATTGGTTTGGTTTGAGACTCGCACTCTCTATACTAGTGACACTCAACACCTCTATGGCGTGTGCCATGACTTGATGACTCTTGTCGCCCCCAAGAAATTTAATGGGCCTATGTTGGCATACCTTAGTCGTATACATGCTACTCTTCACGACTTTAATGAGCTTTTACCCCCTGTTGCCACTAATCCATTTGAAGTCAAGAAAAAGCTTGAAAATTACAACACATTTTCATGCTCTTTGCACTTTATGGTCTGCCTCTGGAATACTTTATCACTCGAGACCAAATTTTAGGGTTACTTATGGTCCCCACTATGATCTCGACATCTTCTGCTCTTTTTCGGGTTCCACCAAAACCATCTCCGGAACCCCCTCTTGCTCCTCAACTTGGTGACACCTTTGCCCTTGCCTCCCAAAGCAGCAATACTGGCCATTCTCGGAGTGGCTTTTCTCACTCTAACAAATGTCCTAAGTGTGAGCATTATCATCGTCATGGCCATACCATTGATCGTTATTGGAAGTTGCATGGCAAACCTCCCCGCCGTGCTAATGTCATCCAGATGACTTCTTTTGACATGCCACAGCTGGCTGACCAACCACTTGCTACCCCTACTACTTATGTTTATCCAATGGTATGAAAGTCGCCAAAACTCAGGCGCTACTGCTTCAGTTGCACATATTGGTAATGCATTTGCTTGCCTATCTTAGTCTCCTTCCCTTGGTCTATAGGTCCTTGATTCTAGTGCATCTGACTACATATCTAGCAACCATTCCCTTTCC
The DNA here is from genome assembly GCA_004329165.1 of Spatholobus suberectus. Taxonomy (NCBI): domain Eukaryota; kingdom Viridiplantae; phylum Streptophyta; class Magnoliopsida; order Fabales; family Fabaceae; genus Spatholobus; species Spatholobus suberectus. The sequence goes on from CM014732.1 coordinate 41,747,746, forward strand.
TCTTCCCTTTCTGCATCTGACTATTTACCCTTTATTACCTTTGCCAATGGCTCATAAACACTGTCACACGGAGTTGGCACTACCTACCCCCTGCCTTCCCTAACAGTAGAGTCTATTCTTTATGTTCTTGATTGCCTTTTTAATCTGCTTTCTGTCCATTGTCTCACCCGCTCCCATGACTGTTTAATTACCTTTACTAAAGACAGTGTTACCTTGTAGGAATGAATTTCGGGACGAATGATTGGCGTCGGATGTGATTTGAATGACCTTTGTTACCTGTCTGCCCCACCACAAGCGTGCTCTGCTGCCGCCTCTCCGCTCACCATACATGCTCAATTCGAACATCCTGGTCTTCCCAAGCTTTAAAAGTTGGTGCCCAAACTTTCCAAGTTATCTAATTTAGAGTGTGAGTCGTGTCAGTTAGGAATGTACACCCGCCACTCGTTTCCTGATCGTGTCAATAAAAGGACTGCGTCCCCCTTTGCTTTAGTTCATTTTGATGTTTAGGGTCCTTCTCGTATTGTTACTCCTTTCAATTTTAAGTATTTTGTTACTTTCATTGATGATTTTATGCGCTGTATGTGGTTATGTTTAATGAAGCATAGGTCTGAGTTGTTTTCTCTCTTTGAAAAGTTTTATTGTGAAATACAAACTCAGTTTGGTGTCTTTATACACTCTCTCCGTAATGATAATGCCCATGAATACTTATCTCATCAATTTCAGCAATTTATGACATCTAAAGGCATCTTGACCAAATGTCCTATGCCCACACCCCTCAACAAAATGGGGTTGCTGAGCACAAAGATCAACATCTCATTGAGACCACTTGGACTCTACTTCTCCACAACCATGTTCCACAGCGCTTCTGGGGTGATGTTGTCCTAATAGCCTACTATCTCATCAATTGCATGCGATCCTCTGTCCTCAACGAACAGGTTCTTCACTCACTTCTATTTCCTCATTCACCACTTCATCTAATTCCTCCTTACGTCTTTGGATCCACATGCTTTGTTCACAATCTTTCTCCAGGTCTTGACAAACTACTTGCACGATCCATCAAATGTGTCTTCCTAGGTTATCATTGATCACGAAAAGGTTATTGTTGCTTTTCCCCTACTCTTAATCGTTATTTCCTTTCAACTGATGTTACTTTCTTTGAGTTTGTTCCTTATTTTGAGTCCGCTTCCTCCCCTCCTAACTTATGGCCTAGTGTCATTCCTGGTTCCTCTTCTCTACTCCTCTTCCCTCTATCTCCCAAGATGAACCACTTGTTCCCCAGGACATCCCACCTGAGCATCCTCCTGTTGCGAAACTGCTTCAAACTTATCAATGTCGCCATCACCCTGATGTTGCACCTGCACTAGCCCCTGATATCATCGACATGACCATGCATGACTCCTCCTCAACACCATTCCCTGTATCAGGTCCAACCCTGACACTTACCATAGATTTGCCCATTGCTTTGCGAAAAGGTACCTGTTCTACTCGTAATCCATCTCCCTATTACATTACGTTGAGTTATCACCGTCTTTCTCCTTTGCATTATACTTGTCTCTCTTCTTTGTCTTCTCTGTCTATCCCTAACTCTACAATTGAAGCATTATCTCATCCAAAATGGCAGCAAGCAATGATTAATGAGATGTGTGCGCTCCAAAGTAGTGGTACTTGGGAACTGGTTCCTATCCCCTTGGCAAATCTCTTGTTGGGTGTCGTTGTCTTTACAATCTCAAAGTTGGCCCTAACAGGAAGATTGACCGCTTTAAGGCTCGACTAGTGGCAAAGGGTTACACTCAAGTATTTGGGTATGACTACACTGATAGCTTCTCTCATGTGGCCAAGATGGCATTTATACGACTCTTACTCTCCATGGCAGCCATTCGTCACTAGCCTTTGTTTCAGTCTGATATTAAAAATGCTTTCTTGCATAGTGATCTTGTTGAAGAAGTGTAAATGGAGCAACCACCTAGGTTTATTGCTTAGGGGGAGTCTCACCATGGTTTGTCAGCTTCACCGATCCCTATATGAACTTAAAGAGTCTCCTCATGCATGGTTTGGCAGGTTTTGCATTGTTGTGCAGGAGTTTGCTATGATTCGCAGTGAAGCTGACCACTCTATGTTTTATCGCCACTCACCTCAAGGATGCATCTACCATGGTCTGTCGGCTTCACCGGTCCCTATATGGACTTAAACAATCTCCTCGCGCATGGTTTGGCAGGTCTCGCACTGTCGTGCAGCAGTTTGGTATGATTCGTTGTGAAGCCGACCACTCTATGTTCTATCGCCACTCACCTCAAGGATGCATTTATCTCATTGTGTATGTAGACGACATTGTCATAACTGGCAGTGATCAGCATGACATTCTCCACTTAAAGCAATACCCCTCACGTCAGTTTTAGACTAAAGACCTTGGTAAGTTTCGATGTTTCTTAGGTATCGAGGTAGCTCAATTTAAGGACGGTCTAGTGATCTCTCAATTTAGTAACATATGAACTCATCTGGTTGAAGCAACTCCTCATAGAGCTCCAATTTGAAGAGACTATGCAAATGACGCAAATCTGTGATAATCAAGCAGCTTTGCATATTACATTTAACCCAGTTTTTCATGAAAGGACCAAACATATCGAGGTAGATTGCCACTTCATCAAGGAGAAGATCGAGTCAGGAGACATTACTACTAGCTTCGTCAACTCTAGTGACCAATTGGCAGACGTCTTCACCAAATCCTTGAAGGGTCCAAGAATTAGTTATATATGTAGTAAGCTGGGTGCATATGATTTATATGCTCCAGCTTGAGGTAGAGTGTTGAAAATCAAAATAGGATATTCTGCAGTTATTGTTTATAGGAAAGTATATTTGATTTAGAGGAAAGTATATCTCATTTATAGGAAACAAAAATATTCTTTCATTATGTACATTTAATATTATAAACCTATATAATAAAGTATCTGTGGTGTTGTTGAACACATGGTTTTAGCATATGCCTTCCGTTTCTACTGCTTCACAATAATCACATATATCTTGGACGATATGACCTTGATCACCTCAGTTAGAGTTTTAGGCCTACCCCAGCACAGCATAGAAAATGCTTAACGGCAAGGAAAATGTGTAATGAGGCACCCAAACGTACATTGCCACGTGGCACCCAACCTTAATGGTATTTCTTTCCTAACACACTCTATATAAAGGGCTCCACACCTATCAGGTACACACACTCTCTCTCATTCTTATTCACTATTGCTCCCTTACTGACTTAAACATCGGAGTCCTTGCAAGTGCCACCACTAGAGAACTCTGCGACCACCGTGGAAGCTCACCAGAGATCTTTCCTCGTGTTTACCACACAACATTGGTGCCGTCTGTGGGAATCATTTTCTGATTCTCTTTAGTTTCTTCATTGTTTGAAAATTTGGCTGTGATGGTTAGCACGAGAAATCGCAAGTCTATTGTGGCACCATCGCCACCAAAGCTTCTTCTGCCATTGCCTAGGGATGGCGAAGTCACTTTCATCATGTTTAAAGCGATCCCTGAGGCGATTGGTGTTCCAGCACTATCAGTCACTATGGCTGATCTATCTACATTACTGCAGCAATAAAGAAATACATTGAAGGAACAGGAATGGATTATTGTGGAACTTTGAGTTGAGATAGAGAACAAGAAAATCATGGAGAACAACTATGACCACACTGAGAGGTCAGTAGCATCAGCTCTGAAACCAAGTCACGTTGCGCAAGAGGTGCATGATGCCTACATGACTATGGAGGTGAACAAAGATGATGAGATGATTATGTTCAACCTTCCTTTTTTCACAAGAATTGTGAATCTGCAAGTTTAGAAGCAGCTACAATAGTTGCCTTCGCTAGAGTTGTATGATGGATCCATCGATCCAAACGATCACCTCTCGGTGTTCGAATCGACAATGTCGTATAAAGGAGCTTCTGTCTCATTGACATGCAGAGCATTCCTACTTTCGTTGAAGGGAATGGCGCTGAAATGGTTTTAGTCTCTGGAACCGAGATCCATTGACTCGTGGATGGTGCTAAGGGAGAAGTTTAGGACTGCCTTTGCAACTAGCAAAGCCAAGCCTAAAACTGAAGCAAACCTGAGGAGGATTTGTCAAGGGTCGGATGAGCCACTGAGGGATTACATTAGCAGGTTCAACCAGGAAGCAAGGGCGACTAAGAACTTGCAGGCTGGAGTGGTCCTGATGCTGGCATATGACGAGGTGAAGGAAGGTTCACCTTTCTTTATGTCATTGCTAAAACACGTCCGACATCAATGGAGGAGTTCCTGAAGAAAGCGGAGAAGTATATTAACTACGAGAATGTACTTGAGGTCGGGAAGGTGAAAACAGCCAAGACTGTAACGCAGAAAAAGAATCTGGCATTAAAAGTCGATAAACCGTCCCGTCATGAAGACCAGGGTTTGTATAAGTGAGGACTGAGGTTTGAGAAATACACGTTGTTGAATACCTCTAGGGGAAGGATCTTGAATGAGGTATTCAATGTAGAGTTTGTTGAAGAAGGGATAAAACCTCCAAAACCGTTGAGAAACAGAGAAGGCAGATATCAGTCTAAATACTGCCAATATCACAGGGACTGCCAATATCACAGGGCGCTAGGACATGATACTAATGAATACTATCAGTTGAAGGACACCATCAAAGCATTGATAAGAAAGAGAAGACTTAGCGGCTTTGTGAAACAAGGTGGAGACAGCCCTAGAAGATTTCGACGTTCCTCACCATCAAAAAGTGAAAGAACCAAGAGCCCTAGAAGGGGGTGTTCTCCCCCACAGAGGGAGAGATCACCATGTAGACACAGTCCACCGAGAAGCCGTTCCCTACCTCGACCATCACGAGATAATGTCAAGGTTCAAGTTATACGACGATCGTCATCCTAGTGACCCACGAGGTCTCCCACGAAGAGTCAGGAGATCATTTATGTCATAGCAGGTGGATTTTCTTGCGAGGGCCTGTTGAACAATGTAAGAAAAAGACATGCTAAAGAAGTGTTGACAACCTCTTCTGGGATTTGTGCTACTAATAATCCCAATAAGAATAGGGCACTGCCATTAACTTGTGACGATTCCGATTATGCTGACATTGTACCAAACCATAATGATCCTCTTGTGGTAAATGCTTTCATGGCAAATAAAGAGGTTCGTAGGCTGTTGGTGGATATCAGAAGCTCCGTCGACATTATGTTTTATGAGCTGTTTTAGAAGCTGAAAATTCCAGAACTTGAGTTGATGCCATATAATGAAGATTTGGTCAGATTTTCAGGACACCATATCACGCCGGTTAGATACATAAAGTTGCATGTGACCTTAGGAAAACTGCCTTCTACAAAGACTGTGACTACTCGATTCATTGTGGTGGATGTTAAATCCTCTTACAATGCCATTCTGGGGAAACTGAAGCTAAATGCTTTAGGAGCTGTTATCTCGATGTCACATCTAGCAATGAAGTTCGTGGGCGACAACATAGAGGTAGTTACTTTGCGGGGAGATAAGAAAAAAGTGAGAGAATGTTATAAGAAGTCCTTTAAAGTCGGCCCTAAATCCGAGTTGGAATACAAACCTAACCCCGGAAAAGGGGAAGTACTATTAACGAAGTTAGACTGCTAAGATGAGATAAAACAGGATTCCTAGATACCCCATCTAGAGCCACAAGGGGAATGCATCCCAATCTAGATTGGGAAAGAAGGCAATTAGGTCGTGAAAATTGGTACTGACCTCAATGAAAAGTTGAAGGTGGATCTATCAACCCTTATAAAGAGCAATGTTGGCCTGTTTGCGTGGAAACCAACAGACATGCCCAGGATAGATCCCAATTTCTTTTGTCACCGACTAGAGGTAGATCCTTCACTAAAGCCGGTGTGCCAACGAAGAAAGAAGATGGCCCCAGAATGCTTACAGGAGATTGAAAGGCAAGTTGATGAACTGTTGAACGTCAGATTCATCCGGGAGGTGAAGTATACCACTTGGCTTGCCAACGTGGTCTTTGTTAAGAAACAAAATGGTAAATGGAGGATGTATATTGACTACACCGATCTTAACAAGTACTGCCCAAAAGATTCATATCCTCTCCTTGACATTGACAGATTGGTGGATACTTCCTCTGAGTATCGTTACTTGTCCTTCATGGATGCTTACTCTAGATATAACCAAATTTCGCTATACCCTAACGATCAGGAGAATACTACCTTCATGACTAAGAAGGCCAATTATTGCTATAAGGTTATGTCATTTGAGTTGAAGAACGCCGGAGCTATATACCAGAGGATGATGAACAAAGTGTTTGAGGAGCAGATAGGACAGAATTTAGAAGTATATGTTGATGATGTGATTATGAAGAGTGTTACTCCCAAAGCGCACCTTCAAGATTTAGAGAAAATTTTTGCTTAGTTAACGAAGTATAACATGAGGTTGAACCCCAATAAATTCACGTTTGGAGTCTCAGTGGGAAAGTTCTTGGGATACATGTTGTCAGAAAGGGGCATTGTGTTAAACCCAAAAAAATGTTGGGCTATACTGGAGATGAAAAGCCCTCAGAATGTAAAGGAGGTCCAGAAGTTGATAGGACGCCTAGCCGCGTTGACAAGGTTCATTGCCAGATCAGCACAAAATGCCCTTCTTTTCTTCTAGCTTTTGAGGAAGGGCAAACCATTCGAGTGGACCGAGGAGTGTGAGGCCGCATTTAGAAAGTTGAAAGAAACTTTGTCATCTCCTCCCTTACTCACTAAGCCCGAGTTGGGTGCAGTGTTGTACTTGGACTTGACCGTTGTCGATGAAGCCGTGAGCGCCACATTAATAAGGGACATATTAGAAGGACAAAAGTCGGTCTATTTTGTAAGAAAGACCCTCCAAGGTGCTAAACTGAGATATTCGAAGATGGAGAAGGTCATATTTGCACTAGTTATGGCAACAAGGCGGCTAAGACCGTATTTTCAGTCGCATCAGATTATGGTGAGGATGGATAAGCCAATCCGACATATTTTGCATAGACTTGAACTAGCTGGAAGGATGACGGCTTGGGCTATTGAATTATTTGAGTACGGGATTTAGTATAAGTCGAGGCAGGTGCACAAAGCCCAAGCACTAGTCGATTTTATCACTAAGTTGACTCCAACAGATTCTACTTTTAAAGCCTTGACCTGGACTCTCTTCGTTGATGGGTCATCTAACGAAAAAGGTAGCGGAGCCAACATACTATTAGAATTAGGAGATGGAATTGTATTGGAGCAATCCTTAACTTTCACATTTCTTACCTCTAACAACCAAGCAGAGTATGAGCATGTATAGCCGAGTTAGTCATGGCATCCAAGATTGGTGCAACCTTCGTGCTCATATATAGCGATTCACAGTTGATGATTTCACAGATTAATAGGACGTAACAAGCTAAAGAACCGATATTACAAAATTACCTGGCAAAAGTCAAGACTCTTCTCACAAGCTTTGATAGTATAGGTTTTATTTATATCTCCCGCGAGAAGAACGTGAGAGCTGATATCTTGTCCAAGTTGGCAAGTATAAAGTCTTCTGGTAATAATTGGTCGGTCATCCAACAGACAATCCATAAGCCCAATCTCGTGATAACGGTAGAGTTAGAGCAGAGCTGGATGACACCTATTTATCAATTATCTAAAGGAAAATGTCACCCTGGAAGATAAGAAAGAAGCAAAGAGGCTAAAAAGGTCGCTGCGCATTTTTGTGTTGTTAACGACAAGCTTTATCGCCGCGACTTTTCTCAATCCTTACTCAGATGCTTGAAAAAGTCAGAATCTGAATACATAATGGCGGAGATACATGAAGGATGTTGTGGTCAACACCTAGGAGGCAGAGCCTTGGCCAAGAAAATACTCGGAGCGGGTTACTACTGGCCGACTTTTGAACATAATGTTATGGAATTTACTAAAAAGTGTGATAGGTGCCAAAAGTTCTCTGACATTCATCTCACTTCTCCTAAAGATTTGAGCACGCTCACTTCCCCCTGGCCTTTTATTTGGTAGGGGATCGACATACTTGGCCCTTTTCCAAAGGTGCTTGATCAATTGAAGTTTATAGTGGTAGCAATCGATTACTTCACCAAGTGGATTGAAGCAGAAGCATTAGCCACCATCACGGCTAGGAACATGGAAAACTTCGTATTTCGACAGATTATTTGTAGATTCAGGATATTGGATGTCATGGTGTCAAATAATGACACGCAATTCACATACAGAAGTTTTTAGGAATTCTTGGCTAGGTTGAAGATAAAGCAACACTTTACCTCGGTTGAACACCCCCAAACAAATGGGCAAGCAGATGCAGCAAATCGAGTTATTGTTATTTTTACGGGCTCAGAAGGCGCTTGAATGAGACAAAGGGGTGTTAGGTTGAGCAACTATCGCATGTCCTCTGGGTGTATTGCACAACTCTCCACTCCTCCACTAGGGAATTTCCTTTCCGCCTTATCTATGACATGGAGGCAATGGTCCCGGTAGAAATTGGAGAGTCGACATGGAAAGTGGCCAACTTGAGATTAGAAGATAACGACGGATTGCTCTGAACTGAGCTGAATGTTGCTGAAGAAAGAAAAGAGATTGCGGCAATAAGAAAAGCTACTCTGAATAGACAAGTTGCAGCAAAATACATGAAGGTCATTTGCTGTACCTTTGATCCAGGTGATCTGGTATTAAGGCGTGCCAACATTGGAAAGAAAAATGTCAGTAAAGGGAAGCTTGCTAAAAAATGGGAAGGCCCTTATTGGGTTACCTCGAAGACTGGCACAGGAGCGTATACGCTTGAGACGTTGCCCGGGATTACAATCCCGCAAACACAGAATGCAAGCAACCTCAGACAGTATTATAGTTGAAGCATGATTGGTAATGAAGTTTAAATGACTCTTTTGATAGTGTAGCTGGGTATTATAAGGTAGTTTTTGTTCAAAGTATAGTGTAGCTGGGTTAAGTTGCGTACTACAATTCATAGCTCTTGTACTATTTTTTACCCCACGTGATTAATAAAATGAGAGTTTTTTTGGCCTAGAAAGCGAAGCGTGGTGCGAACCAATTAAAACAAAGAAAGAAGCATAAGTAAGGCAAGAAGGTCGCCACGCCGTATACATGGACTCACTCCAGTTGGGGAAGGAAGGTTACCACCCCGTGTACGTGGATTCGCTCTAGCCGAGGCAGGAAGGTTATCACATTTTGTACGTGGGTTTGCTCCAGCCAAGGTTTGAGATGAACAAACAAAAGTTCATGGAGACAACAAAAATAAGGCAGGAAGGTTATCACCTTGTGTACATGGGTTTGCTCTAGTCAAGATTTAAGATGAACAACCAAAAGTTCATTGAGATAACGAAATAAGGCAGGAAGGTTATCACTTCGTGTACGTGAATTCGCTCTAACCGAGGTTTGAGATGAACAAGCAAAAGTTCATCGAGATAACGAAAATGAGGCATTAAGGTTATCACCTCGTGTACGTGGATTTGCTCCAGCCGAGGTTCGAGATGAACAAGCACAAGTTTATCGAGATAACAAAAATGAAGTAAAAGGAAAAAACAAAGAAATCAAAGTAGGCAATAAGGAAAAGAACGAAGAAGTCAAATTACATGATGACAAATAGAAGCGAGAAGGCAAAAAATGAAGAAATCAAAGTACAAGCAAAAAAAGTGCGAAGCTAAAATCATAAGTATTCGCGATAAGGTATCTATTAAGCGTCTACAATATGTGTGAAGGTACAAACCAAAAAGAGATAAAACAGGTCAAGCCATTTAGATATGTATTATGTTCAAATTGTTCAAAACGTGCAAAAAGTACATGAATCATCAAAATACAAAGTGTTCAAACTATTACAAGCAAAATCGGCATTCCAACCCCTCAATGTTCGATGTCGGTAGCATTAGCGTCAACATTAGCATCAGCATTTAGATATGTATTATATTCAAAATGTACAAAAAGTACACAAGTCATCAAAATACAAAGTGTTCAAACTATTACAAGCAAAATCAGCATTTCGACCCTTCAATGTTCAATGTCGGCAACATTAGCGTCAGCATCTATGGTGCGAAAGAGACCAGTGATCCCAGCATCAGGATCATCACCTAAAATCTCAACCTCATGTGAAGGAGGGATTGTCGACGTCACCTGTGGGGTCGATATAAAACTATTAGCAAGTTGCCTTTCAACGTTTGGATCAGAATCAACCCAACCCTCAGTTGCTCGAAGTTGTCTCTGATCTCTTCATCAACATTACCCTCCAAGTCAGAACTAGCACTGACAACAGTAGGGTCTGCCGGGACCAGCTCACCGTCAACATTCGCATGCCAAACGCCATCTACAATTTCACAATCAGCCCTTGCACATTAAATATTCAAGTTCCGCTAAAGAAGATAGCTCATTTGTTTCATGGTGTTCTCGAAAGAAAGCTGGACGAACTCAATCTAGCGTCGGTGCATCTGTTGACATTCTGCTTGAAAGAATGCCACGCTAGCTTCTAGCTCACTTACCTTAGCTTCAAAATTTTGTACCTTGACTTCGGAAGCTTTAAGCTGGGAAGATAAATTCAGCTCTAATTGTACATATTTGGCATTGACGACAGATAATTTCACTTGAAGATTTGTTTCAGCCTTCTCCAACCACCTTTTCTCTAATTGTTCAGCTGTCAGTTGCTCTTTAAGATTGTACACACTCTCCTCTAGCTCGGCAATCCAACTGCCAAACTCTTCTTTAGCCTTGACATACCTTCCTTAACTTGCTTTAGCTAGGTTATGACTACATCTTTCTGAGCTAGCATATCTAAAGGGTTTTTATCGCCAAAGGCCTTTCTCATCAAAACATACTGAGAGTATCCCAGAAACATATGGAAAAACAGAGAAGCCATCCCGTCCAGCTCCCCTTGCATCTTTTTCAGCTCATTGAGCACGACCTCCTCGATAACGAAAGAACAGCCGGCTAAAATCTGCCTATCTGCCCTTTCACTCGCAGTGGGTGAAGAGGGGGTAACTCGATTTTTGGGAGGAGGCCCCTCTTGCAAATCCTCGCTTGCGATTCTTTTTTCAGGGGCCAGGACAGCATGAGAAACCCTGGCCTCCACAATAGGAGAAATCTCAACTCTTGCAACATCCTTGGGATGAGATACCTCAATAAAAGTAGACGCAGGCCTAGTCTCGGCTTCTCGGATAACCACCCCCTTGCTTACAGGAGGAACAAAAGAAGTAGGAGCTTTGGCCTTTTCGATGATATCGACCTTCTGTTTTCCTTTAGCCCTTCTCGGCTCCTTAGGCTTCACAACCTTCTCTTGTTGAATTCTTAATTATGTTAGAAAAATGATCTCAGGTCCTTAATTCATCCGGGGTTAGGTCACTTTCCTGGATTGTAAATTGACTGGAATCCAAACAATAGTGATTGTACAACCAGTACAAGGGAAACCTAGGCTCCATTACATTTTCCCCCGCGCTCTGTACAACAAATAATGTTTCCTAGCTTTTCGTGCTAGGATGGAGGAAGAAGAATTTGTCTTTATACTCCTTGTAGGACTCCTGAAAAGGCTTCTGTAACGCTTAACCTCAGACGCTATGAAGGGAGACCAGGGAAAACTTGCTCTCATAAATCTAGTGGATAAGGGAAAAGTAATATAGAAACAAGTTCAAGGTACATATAACCCCCTCCCTGCTACATAAATTTTCAAAGGCTACAATGAAAGCCCAAAAATTTGAATGAAGCTGTGACGGAGCAACATTAAGAAAATTCAAGATTGATATTTGAAAGTCTGTAAAGGGTAATCTCATGTCCAAATGTTGAAAAAAAGTCAAATACATCGAAAGGAAGTCTGCATACGTATAACTGGCCTTTGACGCCGCAGCTTCATCTAAAAGGGTCACCATGTTTTCCTTAGGACCCTGGAAGCATATCCGTCCATCGTCCCCTAGGGCTATCACACCCCATGCGGTAGCCGTGTCATCACGAGCAAGAATTAAGCAATCTACCAATGTATTTAGCTCTTCCTGGCTAAAACAAGATCAAGTGTCGGCTATCTCTTTGTTAACCCAGTCCACATCAAGATTCGCCACCTCAAAAAAAGCCTCTGGGGTAGTTTCAACATTCCTCATAGTCTTTTCCATTTCCCTGTCAAAAACATTAGACGAATGGTCCGATTTAGCCGATTTAGATACTCGGTTCGAAGCAACCTCGGTGTTCCTCCTCGCTGACATAGCTACCCCGGACGTACACTCTAGTCCAGAAGGAATCCTTATTAAATTTCAAGAACTATTGTAACGCTTCTTTAATTTTAAATATAATTCATATCAATTTAATTATTAAATTAAGTTGATGAAAATGTGAAAAAAAAATTGATTTTATAATAGAAAAATTTTAAATTTAATAGAATTTGGAAATATAAGTGAAATGATAAAAACTGCTTATGTATATATATATATATATATATATCTCAAACTGTACATCATGGTTTAAGTAATACATAACAGTCAAAAAGAAAACAAAAGTACATCAAAAGACATATACTACCTAACCCAATATATACATCAAAAAGATCCTATATAGAGAAGTATTTATCTACCCTATCCCTCAAGGAAAATATTATAAACTAGGTCTATAAATTTGGAAGAGTATCCTCTGACTCATCCTCAGCATCATCATGCATTGTCGTCATCTTCAATAATTGCGATCAATCATACAAGGAAGGAAAACAATGGAATAAGGTGATTTCTTCTAAAATCACATTTACATTTATGATAGGAAATTTGCCATAAAATAAAGATAAAACACAGCTGACAATGAAAGGGAACTTAAGGTTTATTCTAAGTTGTATCAGACTACCCTTGATTAGGTATGGATCTATACTTCCCATTAGTGAGTAATAGTTCTCAACAGAATCTAGAAAGTGACTAGGAGTACATATACCTCATCAACATCATCACGTGGTACAATCCTCATCATTATTGAGGAAAATAACAGTCAGGATATCTATTTATAAAGCTATACTCTCAAACCAATCCTGAAATGTTGAGCAATTGTCGGGGTTATCGAGCTTGGTCAGGCGAATATCCTAGCTCGAGGGCGCTACCTTGGCCATTGGGACCTTCACCATTCAATGCCTACCCCCAAGACCTTCTGAAGTGGGTCCCTGCCTTTCATTCCTCAGTGTACCAAACTGTAGCTTTCCTAGCAGGGTGCCATGCCACCACATGTCACTTGCTTTTACATTACTCACTAAACTATCAATTACTAACTTCTTAAGTAGAGGTTTCCCTTGTCTCAATTAATTTGAGCACTAGTACAATCAACATTTCTACCTTATTTTGCAGAAATTACACAATACCAAAATTTTAATAGAATAACAATTTAGTATCATATAAAATTTTAGCAAAATAACGACATAGTAATTATAATTTAATTACTAAAATTTTGGCAGAATAACAACTAAATAAATACATTTTAATTTTCTAAATTTGAGCAAAGTAACAGCTTAGCAACTGCATTTTAATTTTCAAAAATTGAGTAGAGTAATAGCTTAGCAATTATAATTTAATAATTTAAATTTGAGCAGAGTAACAACTTAATAAAAATTAGTTTAACATCAAACATAATATAATGATAATAATAATTAAAATTATGCCTAAACGGGTTTAGGGAAACCCTTCCTACCAACATGCAAAATGACAATAATTTAGAACTAACCCCACTCCCCCATTACCTCTATGATAGTTGATGCAAAGGATGGAATTGTTGATGCAAGGCTCTTAGGAAGAAAACTTTACTAGTTGTTGGAAAACTAGTAAAATTTTAGCATAAAAACAAACTAAAATAAAAAAATTTCTACAGAGAGAAGCTCTCTAAGAATTTGGCTACCTTGAGAGAGAGGAGGATGTGTGAAAAATAACAAGAAGCATAGGTATTTATAGAGGAGAAGGGTGGGTTAGGTATCCCCTAGATGACATAAGCGATAATGTAATAAAACTTATTTTTAATTTTTTTAATTAATTTAGGGACAAATAACCCAAATAGGTGGTGAATCACCTATTTTAGGGTTGGGGACGTGCTCCACCAGCTATCCCAAGCTTCCATGTGTCAATTTTTATCTGTAAGTGAATTAACTGGTACCAATAAAAACGCCTAAACTTGAAAAATTAGCTTTTAATATCAAAATAATGCATTTTAATGAAAAAAATGGAAATTAAATTATTTTCATCAAAAATAAATTTCTAATAATAATTTTTAATTTTTATTAATTTATTTCAAACTATATGTATTTATTTTGTATTTTAAGCTAGAAAATTCATAAAAATCCATTTTAATTCACTAAATACCAAAATTTTTATGAAAATTTTAAAATTAAATATTTTACCTATAACTAAACTAAAATTTCCATTTTCACCTTTTTTGGATGTCAAACCAATCTTCACTGGCTTATTAGACACGTACGGGTAATTTGGTCATTCTACACAAGAATTCCAAAAATACCTAGAAAATTTTGAAATTATATTTTAATTTATATGACATGATTCCAAGCTCAAATTGACATTTTTATGTCAATTGAATCTTTTTCGCATGTCAACCTTTAATATTGAGAAATAGGGACAAAATCGTCATTTTCTAATTTCTCGTGGCTCCGGCTAGAAAAAATTATTAAAAATCACAATTAAATAACTCTTAAAATTCTAAGCATAATGGTAGGGATCAAAATTTTGAAATTTCATCCTGATTTTTCAGAATTGCATTGTCAAATATTAAAAAAACAGTTGAAGAATTGAAATGGGATTGTTATATTTTTCACTATTGTTCTTTGAAAATAAAGTTTTTATAATGAAAGATACTTACTATAAAATTTTTTAAAATATTTTGAGGTCAAAAGTTTTTGGTTGGTTCCCGCAGTTAACTAGGGGTATTTTTGTCATTTTACAAAAATTATCTCAATAAATTTTAGAAAAATTTCTAAAATTATTATTAATTATTCTAAATACATGATGACCTAAAAATAATTTTTAAACATACAGAATAATTTATTATACAAAAGTAGGGGTGTTACAACTGTACCCAAGCCTTGGCATATTCCAACACTTCCTCAAGGTCGTACGACATTCCCACTGCCTTCAAATGACTTTGACACTTGTCAAGAACCTCTGGGCATATGATAATATCTGGTGGAGGCTGTTTTGGGTTGACCGTCATTGGACGCTCATCTCTCCTCCTCACATTCCTCAACTTACTCTCACTACCCCGGACGACTATCCTTCTGCGAGGAGCGGCAGGAGCAGCTAAAGAACTGACATGGCCCCTAGCGCTCCTGCGACTCTCGAAGGACCTTCGCTAGTCAGCGAGCTGAGACGAGGGGAGGGTCTGATACCTGAACAGCTAGTTGGCGGCAAAGCTCATCGAGCAACTGCCACATGCCGAAGATGGGGCGTTGCGTCTACACAAATCCATCTTTGATGAAACAAAAAAAGAAAAAATATGTATACACACAATGCAACCCAAGGAAAAACTCAAGAAGACAAAAGATAGGAATGAGGATATTACCTTGAGTTGAAGGTTAAACAGGTGCTGGAAGACTGAATAAAGTTGATGGATAACGCCGAAGCTTTCGCAGGACAGAAGTCGCAAAGTAAACAGGGAAGCTCTTGTGAAGGAAAGAAGGTAGCAATAAATTAAAAGTGAACAGGAAAAATAACAGTATATAATTCATGGGCACATACCTAAATCCAAAAATTTGAAAATCGTAGAATTCGCGTAATCGCCAAAATCTCTTAAAAATCGAAGGGCCGTGGATTTCAAGGTTATGAATCATTGCACATTTAATGCGCCTCAGTCATCTCAAAAATGAGGCGAAGCTGTCTGATAAGATGAAAAGACGCAAGTTAAACCATTTGACTCCAAATAATCTTAAGCCGGCAATATGTCTGCCAAAAACCTTACCGACTTGGTGGCACACATCATCCCAGAAGCTATTCCAAACTCTTAAGTTGACGATGCTCCTTCCAAGCATCACCAGCTTGGGGGCAACTGTTTTGGGATTGTTCCAACTCTTAGTCAATGATGCTTCTTCCAAGCATTACCGACTTAGGGGCAACTGTTCTGGGGGTTACTCAAACACTCAACCCTAAGTCGACTTACTTGCCACCTATCTCGACAACATAACCACATATATCCCGGATGATACAACCTTGATCACCCTGGTTAGAGTTTTATGCCTACCCTTGCACAGCATAGAAAACGTCTAACTACAAGGAAACTTGTTAATAAGGCACCTAAACGCACGTTGCCACATGGCACCAACCTTAACCGTATTTCCCTCCCAAAACACTCTATATAAAGGGCTCCAGACCCATAAGGTACACATGCTCTCTCTCACTCTTATTCACTCTTGCGCCCCTAATGACTTGAGCATCGAAGTCCTTGCAGGTGTCACCACCGAAAACGTCTGCAACCACCGTGGAAGCTCACCGAAGATCTTTCCTCGGGTTCACCACACAACACACCCCTAACAAGAATGCTATTTGAAATATAGCCCTTATAGATTTTGGGTTTGTCTTACTTTGAATTTGAGAACTAATTTTGAAAGTATGTTTCCTTTCTACTTGGGGTGCTTTAATAATGTGATTAATTAGCTGTTGGTTTTTTTTTTTATTGAACTATTTTTGAATTAATATTTTATTTCTATGTTTTGTTGAACGGGCAAATGGACAAGTAGAATAAGGTCCTTAGGGAAGCACATTGATCTATGTTGCATGAGCTGCAAAAACTTCAAGTATTTATCCTAGTTCCTATGTCCTTCCCTGCCTTATTGGTAAGAATCTAAATATGATTTGAATTAATATGCTACTTGAATAGATAATGGGAGTTAGTGGATGAACAATTTCTACCATTTTTTTTACTGTGTTTGCTACTGATTTGAGACCATAAACCTTTTGTATGATTTGTTCAGCAAGTGTTTTTTTTTTTTCACTATGTGGTGGAGAATGTAAATATACTTGTCAATAGCAATGGACAATAATTAGACCTGATGTTGTTGGGGGCATCAAAGATGAGAACATATTTGAGGTTTCCTTTTCTACTTTTCGTGAGATCTATTGAATTTCGAGCTATTGGTTTGAGATGGGCTGCTAACTGACTAGGCTTTCTACTATTGACTGCTCTATCTAAATTCTAATATGTAGGTTTAGGGGCTATTATGTACTGTTCTCAGCATTTGATTTTCTATTTTGGGTGCTTTTGTTGTTGTGTCTACCAATGTGTGTGTTTGGTTATTGGTGAGGTGTGAGGATTGAAGAGGTACCTTAGGGATTAGACAACCAAGCCTAAATTAAGCTTTATATTGAATCTTTTTTTAAAACTATTTTTGAATTATGTATAGGTAAAATTTGAGGAACGCACATGAAATTAGCAATCAAGACTTGGAGTATGTTATTTTCTTTTTTACTTTGTAGTGTGCAATGGGATTAATGTTGCAAGTTTTTCACTTGCAATTGCAGACCTCCCTTCAAGATCCTAAGGAAGAGTCTATGAGGTGGTGTTGAGGCAAGCAACACAGGTTAAGGAGTAGAGTAAGGATACAAGAGAGCTCTAAATTTGGACAAACCAATTGAAGGTGATTTAACCAATGGGGATCTTGAGTACTGCTCATGATAGGTGTGGTGAAGTCTATGCTGAATATGCCAAGGCATTTTATCCAGGTACTCTCTTTCTCTATCTTGTTTTGGCCTTTTCTGGTTTTTTTATCTCTTGTTCTAATGAGTTTTTGTTAATTTTTATGAAGTTTATTATTATCAGTTACATTAAGAAACTTTAGTTGTTCAAATTTTACACTTCTCTTCCTTCTTGGTTGATTCTAGAGGAATATTCACATGGGATAAGAGATGGATCTCTTTATTCACTTTTGCCCGTTGTACTATGCCTAAATAATGCTTTCATTTTGTTGCAAAATTTGTACTATAATTGAAAATTTTTTTTTCCATTCCTAAGGCAGTGAGGATCAAAAGTCCATGCCTTCAAATTTTGGTGGTCTATTTAATGTTTCTTAGTATATGTTGTCAATTTGATTGGTTCCTTGTGAACATCTCAGGCACACAATTGGTGACCAAGATCGTAGAAAAGCCATCTGGGCCATATATGGTATGTGTGATTATCCTAATTGGCATGGTACAACGGCTTATCCAATGAGGCATGCGATCCATTATTTTTATTTTTTGAATTTGACTTCACTTTGTGAATTGCAGCGTGATGCAGAAGAATAGATGAGCTAGTGGATGGTCTAAATGCTTCTCACATCACACCAAAGTCTTTGGACAGGTGGAGCAAAGATTACATGATGTTTTTGAAGTCCACCCTTATGATATGTACGATGCTGCCCTCCCACGTATAGCCTCAAAGTACCCAGTTGATATACAGGTAACCCTCAAATTAGAGATGGTGTTGAATTGTAATCTCATTTATGTAATTATGTTGCAACTTAAATTCTTTATCACTTGTCTAAATTATCTAAGGCAAAGGAGATATATACAGGAGCTGTAGGAGAAGTGAAGGAGGAAATAGGGTAAGTTTGATGTACTGTGGTATTCCTCTGGTGTAAATTTATATTGAATTTATTCATGAGGTTGTATCATAAGGTTCAATTGTGTAAAGGTTTTCTTTTGGTGATATATGCTTTGTGTTGCATATCGACGCAGAGTTCATTGAAGTCATAGCATTCAAGTACAACACCATTCATACTCATTTAATCATGAAAGTGAAAATTTCTTTAATCAAATGAATCTGAAATAGTAATCATTAATTATGTGTTTTGATAAATCTACATTTTATGTAGATTTATAGAGCAAGTTCACATGATTTTTGCATTAACTCATAAAAAATTTGTGAGAAAATAGACCATTAATGAAGGATTTCATGTGATATGCGTTTCTAAGCTTTTATTTAAAATTACATGAATTGCCTTAATTTCGTTGAATTTTATGAAGGAAGTTAGTTGAGCAAAGAAAGGAAATATAGTCCATAGGCCAGAGGAGTATTATACTTATCAAACTGGACTTTAAAGAAGTAAGAACCAAGGTGAAGACCACAAAAGAAGCCTATAAGTACAAGAACGGACCAAAAAAGAGACTTGAAATGCAAAATGGAGTGCATAAGGCCGGAACCACCTGCAGGCTTTGTAGGCCGCCCGATGAACATTGCTCTGAAGGTATCCCGCCCAGCACCAAAACGTAGCGGATTCTTTCGAAAAACCGCCCAGGCTTTCCAACCTCGTTGGGTGAGTCCAAAGTCCAACTTTAATTTTATTTTAATCTTTAATGGGCCTAGATTGTGCAAATGGACCGGGTTAGGCCTCTTGCTCCAGAATTTTGAAATTGTATTACAAATAGTAAGGAGCAAAGCACAAGGGGGATCTCCGTCTTATCTCTATTCTTTCCTCAAATTTTCCATTTTTTGGTCTTTGGCTTTTGGAGAAAGATTCTTGAAGGGCAATAGGATACTCAGAGTCAGAAGAGGAGAAAAACTTTTTCTTGTAAAAGATTTCTTCTTCTTTTCCCTTTGATGTATTTTTTTAAAAATATGATATCTCTTCTTGCCATGAGTAGCTAAATTTCTGGGTGTGTGGTGTACTTAGTGTTTGGAACCCTTAAATGTTTAATTTTAATTGAATTCTTGTTTCTATTCAATCAATTAGATTGCTCTACTGTTTTTATTTTCTTACTTGGAATTGATCATCCCTTATATGCTTCGAATCAATTAATTGAACGGCGGACATACCGCAATTAATTTTTAGACGTGTAGGGTAATCAAATTAGGTTTTGTCGTATGATCAACCTTTTCCTAATTTCCAATTGGATTAAATAATTAATTTAATCCCCCCTTTTATTCCTTATGCCTTCCTAGGGTTTTAATATCTCACATGATAAACTGGGAAATTAACTTAGAAAGGACTATTGCAATTTATGACCAACAATTGACAATAAAATTCATAGGGAAATATTGGTAATTGACAAATAGTAAAGGTTCAATTAGAATTAGATGTGAAGGAACTTAAGAGCACAAAGGAAACCACAACCCTAAGTCTATTTTTTTTTTAATTTTTCTCTACTTGCCATTGCTTAGTTTACAATTCCTGTTTCACATTTATCATTATTGAATCAACCCACTACCTATTTAATTTCACCTAAATAATATAGAATCTCTGAAAACTGGTAATTGCCATTTAGTCCTTTGGGTTCGATGTCTAGACTCACGTCCTTTTGTTATTACTACGATAAGGGTACGCTTGTCCTTAAGCGTATTTTTAGCGCATCATGTTTTATACTTAATTAATTTATGTTGTTATTATAAATTAAAATAAAAATCTATTTTATACCTTTCAATGTCTGAAAATTTTCATATTAAAAATATTTAGAAGACTAAATTAATGTTAAGTGAATCTTTGAAGGCCTAAATTAATATTTTGGTCTAGAAAAGTTATAATATTAAAAACTTTATAAAACTTATTTAAAAAAACTTTTTGGTACATACGCTAATCTGTACTTAAGTAATATCAAAAATTGCTATATTAAATAAATATCGAGCATATATCTATATGTACCAAATAAATATCAATATTAATATACAAGGTTTAACTCCTTTAATGTGAAGAATATATTAGATGTTTTATATTGTGTAAGCCTCTAGAGTCTGGTAATTTCATAAGTCGGGTTGATATTATGATGGACCTTCTGTGAGATATAGCCTTCGTTTGCGTAATTTCTTAAGGTCTGCTTGCTTCTGAACTTTATCATGTAAAGAGATGATGAAATTCACTCTTTGTTACCTTACCTCGGGTTAAAACATTTTCTATGATGCCATTATGTGCTTACTGTTAGTTTTAGCTTTTCTCTTTGATTCCTCTCATCTCATTGGAATTTCTTTAATTAATGGCAGACAGTGCTAAGGGTGTTGGCAAGCATGATGTAAAGTTGTTACATGTGATTCCTATCCTTCTTGGCTGCAAGGATAAGAATAATGCAGAGGACAATTTTATGGAAACTAAAACAATACCGGAGCTCGATATTTTGTTAAAAGAATCTAATTTAGCCATCCAATGGAGGTGAGCAACATATATACGAGCGAAACTGTATAATAATAAATATAAAAACTTAAGGAATGGATCTAATTGAGATTGATCTTGCATGCCCTGTTTTATTAAAAGTATAAGTCACTAGTTTTATGTGGGAATCTCTTGTTTAGTCAAAGATTTTCTGACCAATTAGTTCCTTTATTATTGGTCAATTAGTATAAATTTAAACATGTAAATATAAATATTCATTTACATTTTTCTTATTATTGTATAGGATCATATTAATATTTAGATTATATTTAATTCAATTGAAGGTATTGAGTTTGATAATGACTTAAATTTGTAATTTATTAAAATTGCTTCAGGCTCAACTTTTCTATTTTTTGACCATTTTTCTTTATATATAAAATGTTAGGCACACTATAAAATCTAGACATTGTAACACTACTAAAGCAGTTCTTGCTTTAGAGTCTACCAACAAATGGGCGTCAAGTGGCACTACCAACAAATACTATCAGTTCCTACAGTTCCTTCCTATGACATGGTTAGTGAACAATTGTTACGCCTCTCCACTCCACATGTTTTTGGGCATTCCTTTGCCCCCTTTGATGATTCCTCTGCTCTTGCGCCCCCCTCCCCCCATTCTTCTCACCGTGGGGACGTAGTGGGGGTCGTGGAGGTAAAAGTCGTCGTCGGTGCAATTACTGTAGTCGTTATAGCTACGTGGAAGTAGCTGTCATACCAAG